>KZ308744.1:180111-208420 GCA_000376725.2 Ladona fulva
CATTACCACTCATTTCAAGGTTTTTACATTGTAAGATTCGTCTTTTAACTTCAATCCTTCTTCAAATCTTCAACCTTCAATCAGCTTGGTAAATTTTCTCTAGAAGTTTCAAGCGAGACATAACGTAAAAACTTCTGCAGATAATTGGTCGTTTCAACGCTCCAGTACTTGCGATGTATGCTCTAATATCCAAGTGGTTTATAACTGCGGAACTTCAACAGAAGGCGCAAAATTATACCTTTTTAGAATATTCTCAGCGCAATTCACAGACTAAATTGTCTCTCATATTAGATTTTTTGCATTAAAACATTTTGGAAACTCTACTTGGAACACCTAAATATCCTAGGATAAGGAGTAATTTTGGTGTTTAAAGCTCGATCTTAATTCTAAAGGAACTCAGGATATTATATTTGTTTATTATATATTGTGATCATTGCAGAATTTTAGTAAAGGGTTTACATCTATGGAATCGAAATACAAATGGACAAACTCATAGAATATCAGAACCCTCCTTCTGTGATTAGTTTTTGGATTTTGATGATTTCATATACTCAACCATTTCTATATGAACCAACCATTTCTATTTGATTCTATCCTTGTTTTGTATAGATGTTTATTTATAAAAAGAATTGAAAATATGTGTACTGTCGACGGGATGTTTTTGAGGGGGTTCTCTCCCATCTTTGTAGAAGTATCAAACAAATTTCATTATTATATTTATACCCCCCTTTGAACGGTACCACTTTGCCCAGCGACCAAATTGCAACGAATTATCAAATAAACAAATTGTTGTGAGATGGCTATCTGGTAAATTCGCCCAAGAATATGGTATGCATGTATTTATATGTTATATGTAACTTAATGTTATAAACTTATGAAATGATTCCTGGTATTCAAATAAGTACTAATATTTTGATTTTTTTAAATCGGTGTCGGGATAGTCGGCTCTATTTGAAAGGGTGCAAATGATGGCGATTAAAATTATAAGTATTTAAGTTAGTTTCAACCGGGAGGCTATAAAGTTATCGATTTAATCTATTTATATCATAATCCTTTATCTTAGCATTTCTATACCTTATCAATGAAGTATTTTACACCACAGGACGAAGTATAAGGACTGTTTGAACAATAGTTACTTCACTATAATTTTTCTTCCACCATCTAATTAACTTTTCGTAACCAGTCGAGCACTGTCTAGGAGAATTAATCACGTATTCCTCTCATGAATCTCATTTTATGTATTTAATTATTTAATTTGTGTGTTTTTTAATATATTCGATATGAGTTAGCCTTACTTGGTGGAACGCTTTAGATAAGAAATGAAATACTTTGTAGTTTCATCACAGATTTTACATGCGACAGGTTTCGACTCATCAGAGTCATCATCAGGTACGTAGCTCCGGAATCACTTATATTTCATGCAAAGTTTGGGGAGAGACTAAGGAGGGGGAGGGTTTAGAAAGGATATATCGTTGACGAGTTCAGAAGTCGTCGACAAAGTCTCAATGACCTCCAGGATGTCCAGTTTCCTGGACATTTCCGGTGCTATGTACCTGATAACGACTCGGATGAGTCGAAACCGTTCGCAAGTAAAATCTGTATAGAAACTACTAAGTTTTTCATTTCTTAATTATTGTGTGTGTTTTTACAGTTCTGCGAAACGGCGATGCCTGGCAAAAAGTTCTTTTATATGGAACAAAAAGTCGTAATTTGTGTAAATTACGCTAACGTCAAGTCGAACACTGAATTCGTAAAAGGATGTAAAAACCATTCCTTAAATATAGAAAAGGGTTTAAGTATCCGTTTTAAATGTTTATCAAGTGAAATAAATCGAAAAAGGCTTATTTTATATAGGAAAAAAAGGCTTATTTTATAGGAAAAGGATTTATTTTATATAGGTTCATTTTAGACATCTTTATATACACGGTCATTTAGACCGTGCGGGACCCAAAACGTTTGTATATTCTGAGCGACCTCATAAAGATTAATAAATAAATAATATGTGGAAAGTAACTCAAAGGTAGATAAAAGCTACTTATGTTCCGGATGCCTTAGTATTTTTCGCGAACACAAGTGTGAACTCGCGTTCTGGACGGTTAACATGTAAATAATATAGACGGAACATCAAAGAATATGTCGACGGTCCCGCGATGTGTTCTTTCTTGATTCGTCTTCCACAATACTTCACGATCTTGAAAGCAGTCAGTCCTTCAAAACATTTCGAGCGTTACCTTTTCTATCCTTCACGCCAAACACCGCGTGCCTCACAGTAAGCAATCGAGCGTCTCGCTCTTCGATTTCCTTTGTCTGCGAAGAAATAAAGTTTTAAGGGACGAGCAATCACTGGAAGAGCCGCGCATTCGAAGAAAAATGCCCCTTTCAATCTGGCCCAGTGGGACGGAAGGGAGGAACCAGCTGTTCTCTCTTCGCCCCCCTTAAAAATCCTCCATTGGGGACTACGGCACGGACTCACATGAAAAGGTAGTCATGCTCTTTATTGAAAACCTTCTTTGCGTAAGGTAGAGAAGGTAGCGGAGGATCCTTCTCTGGTAGCTTGTGGCGATCAGGTAAGACGGAAAGTAAAGCAATTCCTTCACGTTATCGTGAGAGGAAGCTTTCGTTCAGGGTTTCCTCGATAAAATGGAATAGAGGGAAGGGAGGCACGCAAGAACGGAATCGGGGAAATGTGGGATTTTTAGATCATGACTTATGAGCTATGCCTACATAGGTATGTGAAAGGTGATTTCAAACTTGAGAAATAGGAAGAGTTGCAATCTTTGAGCTGTTTCTTTTCATCCCGGAGGATGGCTTAAATCTGGAATAATTTCTTATGGTCATCTTTCTCTCTGGTTTTCGAACTTTAAGCTTAGTTTTTCTTTATTTCCACTCTTAAAGCTTAATTATTATTTAAAAACGCAATTTATATCCCTTTCTTGCCGGCTGGGATATTCGTTTCTAGCTTCGTGAGGTTCTTAACCTTTGTGGAGAATATCTGTACTCTAAGACTGAGCTGAGCTGAGCACTTTCCAGCCAATGTAAGTTTTAGGTGTAGTAATTTATCCCAATGGGCCCTTCTCTACGGAGCTCTGAACTCTTCCCTAAGCAACCACACCGGGGAAACTAAGTTTCTGGGCTAATTTTCAATCCCTTTCCGGCTTGGGACCGCGGTGAACTGTTAATGCAGTCGTTTTGCGAAAGAATAATTTTGCATTGTGTTAATAGTGCTAGAAAGTCTTGTTTCGTTGATAGTATACGAATTATAAAAGAAAATCTACCATTAATATTTAAGTTTTCAGTTCACTTCTAAATGACGGTAATGAAATATGCTGAGTTTCCTCTGTTTCTATCAAAATTATACCGAATAATTTCGTTTAAAAGTTGTATATTGTAAGAAAAACACGAGATGTTCCTTTCCAAGGAAATATTTACAATAAAATCAGCAAATAATTCTTTGACAAAACGGTGATAACATTTAGTTTTGGGTGGCCCTATGCCGAGTTTTTGCAGTCCAATTGCAGAAGGAATGGTCATAAGAACTGCTGTAAAGATCCAAGAAGGTTCACTGGTAAACCTGGAAGCTCTGCCTCAGTTTTTATAACCAGTTATACCTGCGTCGTCTCTAGACAATGTCTTGCATACGCGTCGTTACATGTAAGGATTTCTTTAATTTCAGTTACTTCATAATTAAAATAAAAGGATTACCTAAGCGATGTGGAAATATTTGGTCTAAGTCATTGATGATTCTGTGTGTTTCAAAAAGTTATCTGCTTACAATGGCTGATTAAAATTTACAATTTTGAAATTCATTCACCTACTAATGCAATTGATCCCGCAGCTTGGTAGATTTAGTATGTGTAGTTGCGTAATTTTATCCGTATCCGCCTGCTTCTAATTTAAATACCCCTTTTCGAAGGGGTAACCCATGGTTGGGGAACCTGGGCCTTCAGGTTATTTCCGACTATTTCCAACGCTCATGATGGCCTTTTTTCACATTCTGCTTCAAACTTAGGTATTTTAAATATTTACGTACAAATTTATTGCTGAACTATTTTAGTATGTGCATTAATGCCACTAAAGAGCGGCCTAACGGTTTAACACGTTGCCTAGTGATTTAATTCGCAACCTGTCGGCGAAAATTGATGCCCCACCCTTACGGTAACCATTTTGTTACACCTGCATAAGCGGATGAGTTAAAACTCGGTTCTCCTGCAAGGTAGGCACATTTTAGTGAGATACGGGTTACCCGATTTCAGGATAATATCTATTCATAGATATCTTACGTATTTGAATCCGTTTTTAAAGTAACGGGCAACGAGTTTCGATTGCTTTACATAGTAAACGTCTTAATTAAACGATGTTTCGCTGAGCATTGATTGTAAATGAAATAACCAATTTATGATTTTATTTCCTGTGACAGAAACGAATTTTCCTTTTATACAGATAAATCCTTATTCATTTAAGTTAATTATAGTTAGAACTCATATTACATTATTTGTTATACTGTGTAAACTATACGACCTTGATCTCCAGTATTGGGAATTATCTTTTACGAAAATTTATTTCTAGCTGTTATTTCAATGAAATAATGTGTCTGTGCCATATTGTTTGCTTTTCAGATGCGATTGAACCATTTTCCATAAAATTAAGTTCTTCCAGTAGATTTCGCAGGTTTTTCACAAAACCTTCTTGTGGGTGTTTTCCTGCTGTAGTGTGTTTTTCCTAAGTGCCAACTTAAGTTTTTAAACCTACAAAGTAGTTTTATTCTGAGCACTTATTTCAAGCTACCACTTATAAATTTCTTATGAGGAAGGTTAAGATGTAAGAAGAGACTTGATAGTTTCGTTCACGCCCTAATTAATTCTCATTATTATCATTGTATTTATTGAGATATTTAAATGTTTATGTATTTTACTGTTTGCATATAACGATGAATTAGGTTTACATATGTTATAACGAAGAAAGTTTTCTATATTCGTCAATACAGTTTTACTTGCTTTAATGTGAAATGATAAAAATGGCTCTTGATAATATTTTATCGATTTTCTCCATTTTCTGGACGACAGTCATATCTGAATAATATTGGAAAGAATTAGTCGATAAAAGGTCTTTGATAACGCATCCTCAACCTATCGGATCAGTTAGCTAGGAATATGAGATTGCGAATAGTTTCCGCATCGTCCCGTACTCTCGCATTTCGCCATAATAAGCGGCGGTTTATCTCCCAAATCGCGGGCATAACGAAATAGCGCGGTCTTAACAATGGATCGCGTGCGTCTTTAGATATGCCCATACACCTAAGTTACCACCAAAAGAGGAAAATTAACGTCGCGGTAATGGGTGTCCATCAAACAGTGAAAACAGCGGCAAATTAGAGATAAATTCCGGATTCCGATCCCATCAGCGAGATAAATCCGCAGATGCGTCAGCCGTATTTCCCTCCGAAGCTCATAACTTCGAACGGCGCGGAATGAATGGGACGCGTTGAAGTTCAGGAGCACCTGAATGCGCGGATGGGAACCGTAAGTGATTCGCTATTGATTTCAGTGGGGCGTTCACAGTGATATAAAACGGGTGTGTTTGCTTCCAGAGTTCTCTGATATCCCGCTAGAGCCACCGGGAAGCACCCTGATTCCAAGTGCATCTGCATATTCTTCAGTTATGTAGTTTTCGGAATAATTGGTCAGCGGCCTTTGATTGCATGTGTATGCGATCACAGCCCTCACCAAGTGAATACCGCCGTTTAAGTGATCGAGAATTAATCAGTGGAACCATCTCCAAACGTTTATGTGAGAGCATATCCTACTGCAATTTGAAATTACTTACTAAGACTTTGAATATGCTTCAATTCGTGAATTATAAAAGGAAAAACAGTTCACGAAGACTTCTAATGAAGCTAATGAATGACCAGTTTTGGCGAACTATGCTACCTTCAGATAGGTCCGAAACCGCAGACAACGTAATTTATTAACATTTTCGTGAAATTTTTACAAGTTTTGGACATTTTTGATTAAATTTATCACGGATTTGCACTAATTATCGCTGTACAAAATTAATTTTATATAGTAGTTCATAGGTGAGTAATAGGAGTAATCCTTACAGTAGGATGCTGTAAGTATTTTTTCTCTTCACTCAATGTTTAATCATAACCTCTCAGATCTCACATTATCCTTCATGATTAAACGGTAATCAATGAAATACCTGAGGATTGTACGTAAATAAAAACATGATTTTCATAAATATTTACCTTAAACTTCCAAGTGAACTGTTTGGACTCCACATTCATGCAAACACTGAACAAAAATATATTTGTCTTGAACTAGCATGGGAAAAAAAATTGTTTCTGAGTGTTATTACTCATTAATCATTAGTAATTTCCCTCGCTAATTTATTATTGAATGCGCGAAGTAGTCTGAAACCTATCAAGAGCAGAATTGTACACTTTTGTTTCTTTGCTTTTCATCTTGCAATAAAAGAAAAGTTATCAGTCTGGGCTAAAACAATAAAACGTGATATACTTATTTATTTGTTTTCAAAATTTGGCTGTGGAAAGACATAAGACTGGAGGCAGCTTAATCATATAAAATACACTTATTTATGTCCATACAATACACAACATATCATCTGCTATATATGTTGTGTATTGTACCATTTACATTAAAACGAATCTAAATTTAAATAACATATTTACACAATATACATTTTTACATCTGAATAAAATTTACGTATTTTTCTAAACTCCTTTTTGTTCTTAGTTAAAGGTATGAAGACCTCTTCAGACAAACGGTTCCACTCTTTAATCTCTCTATTTATGAATGAGCACTTACCTAAATCTGTTCTTTGCTTTCTCAGCTTTAGCTTCTGCTTATGCCCCCTTCGAGCAATATAAATCTGTTCTTCTAATCTGCTTCTCAACTCATTCCAAGTCTCGCCACCGTTTCTTACCTGAATGGTGCCTACCAATCGATTTACCCTCCGCCTATTTCCTAATTTTTCCCAACCAAGAACTTATAACATTTCCGTTCTTTCTTATATCTCCGTAATACATATCTAGCAGCTTTTCGTTGCACTTTCTCGACCCTTTTCATATTATATGTATCATGCTAATCTCATTTATGATTCTCTAAGTAAAACGTCACATTGGTCTTTTCCCCTTCATGAAAAAGTCGTAAAAGTTAAAATTCGTTTTTCATTTTGATTGGTATTCTATGCCCATTTTATTTCCTTGGATCGCTGCTAACCGCATATTTCATCGGAGTAATTTATTTATTTCAATCGATGAATTTGAATTTCTTATTATAAAAATTAAAAGGTTGAAAAACATATGCCACAATAGTTGGTGCAATTTATTTAATAAACATCTTAGTATAAATGTATTAATATCTCCTCTCTTACTCAATCATTTGTGAGCGTAGAGTATTTAAAATGTCAAAGAATGGTAAATCTTAGTGCGTTTTTCTTTTAATTTATGATATAATGTTTGTTATTGTATAAGATGTATAATAATTATTTGAATTATTATAATACCATTGAAATTAACAATTCCCGCATCCTCTGACCTATTCGGTAATTTTTTCTCCGATATGTCGTTTATTATTCAAAGAATTTGGTGCAGTTTTCAAAAGGCGATTCAGGATCAAGTGAGTCAATGTCAAATCCGTTCAATTTTTATGTCCTCCATCTTTCATCTCCTCTTGCCTCTGACCCGAATCCAGAGAAAATATTTTCCTCAAAGGTTAAAGGTCACATCCC
Source organism: Ladona fulva (assembly GCA_000376725.2). Lineage (NCBI taxonomy): Eukaryota > Metazoa > Arthropoda > Insecta > Odonata > Libellulidae > Ladona > Ladona fulva. The sequence continues at coordinate 187,861 of KZ308744.1, forward strand.
TGTAATAGATCTCTTGAAACTGTCACGATATGAAAAATTAAGCTGTAGAATGGCTCCTTCGTTAAGATTTAGTCATAACGTCTCTAAAGAGGACGAAGAAATTCAAGGGCAAAGGGTTTAATATACTCGTAACTCCTCTACTTTATTAAAAGTACTTGCGTTGTTAAGGCGAACCTGAGATAATCTTGGGTTTATAGCCAGGCCTGAGGTGATAATTCCGTCCCAATTTGAGGAGGGTTCCATCACGAGAAACCTTAGTATTAGATGCCTACCTTTCCCAAAAGTATGACATAAGAGGGAATGATTAAGCCGTCCCAGTTAAAAACCTATTCACCCGCACTTCGGGATAATCCAAGAGGACGTGCGTGACCTTTGGGGAAGAGTAATTGCATTTTAGACAGCTGCATAAATTCATCATCTCAATCGTTGAAGGGAAGGGAATTTTGATTGAAATTATTTAACTGAGGGCAATTTCCAAAGGTAAAATGAAGTCTTTTTCATGTCCAAAGTACATCTCAAGTGACCACTATCACATTGGCCTGGAAAACTCGTGTATTTACATGTTCCTGCCAGAGAAATAAATGCATTCTCTATGATGCTGGATTCTACTATTCACAGGTGAAAGGCCAGATGTTAATCACTTAATATTCCAGTCTCAGGGCAATTCAATAATTTTTTTTTATTTTACGATTCTTTTCATATGGGAAGTTTGGTATTCAGCAAAATATCCCACGATTTCTTGCTGCTTATTACCATAATCGTCTTTTCATCGAAATTCTATGAACTAGATATGCTCTAGTTTGGAGAAATGTCACATACATTTTCTGTTCAGTTATGCCTCGCGAATGGCTGTCGTAAAGGTCACCCAAGTATAGGGGCACGCCCATGATGATTTGATTTATTCCTTTCGCTGAGTTGACGGTTGAGTTTTAATCTGCTAGAAATGTGAACGTAAATTTCAGAAATTATTTTTCCCTTCAATGTGAGCGACAATTTTACGTTAAAATGATTCAATAATTTATGTTTAAAATGAGGCGGAGTCGTTCGTTAGATAAAGTGATAAGATTTTCTCGCTAATTTACTTTCGAATCTCTTGCGGGGTGAGGTAGAGGAAAGTAAACCTTAGGAATAATTTAATTCGATACAGATTTCCTACAAAATAAGGATGAAAAGTTTGATTTTTAAAGTTGGCCTTAATTTGGAGTTTATAGAATAAGGAAAAATTCATTTAATCTTCTATTCGTCTATTCCTTTTCTTTTATTAGATGTAGGGTAAGTCATTTTAAATCTTTTGATAAAGTGATGCATTCAGAGCTATGCACTTGCAAATTACGTCACTTATTTTTTTTTGCTATGAGACAAATTAAACATTTTAAATAAGCTTTATTTTCTATTAGAGAGTAATATGTTTTATTTTATATCAAACTTTAAGAGGAGGGAAATTATGGTAGCTTTTTCCAGCTTCTTTCTGCCTTCCATGTTAAGTGTTTTCATTGAATATGATTTAACATTTACCGTTTTTTAATTTAAATTTGGGTTTGGATTTTATTCATTTTAGAACTGTATGTTAGATACTTCTGGGTATGATATCAAAATATTTTTAATATTATTGATATTGAAATGAGAGGTTGTTTTAGGATTGAAAAGCAAAACTTGCTTCTTCCATCAATAAAAATGTTGGGTGATAAAATATTCGCAATCTTTGGTGTATACATCCAATATTCTAATGAAAACTTTCGGTCTAATTCAGGACGATATGCAGTCAATGTACCAAGATGTATCTCGATTTTCATGAGCGTGATTCAGATGTTCCGTCTTAGTTTTGGGATTTTACATATTGCACGTTTTTGTAATAATTTTCACCCGGTATTATGTCCTTCGAATTTATTTCCCTGCTCAATAATATTTCTGTAATTATTTTCAATGCACTTTTCCTGGTTAACTGCTGTTTAACTCGAAAACCATTATTTAAATAATGATGGCTCTCAACTGCTTTGGAATCCAACTATCGATGCAAATTGCCTCATCGGTCATGGAAATTACACTCCACCTGTTACATTCTATGTTCTAATAATTCAACTGAGCTTTTATATTAATATCTCTAAAAAAATTTCCGCACAATCGCCAACCATTCGCAAATCTTATCGGGAGTGTCTGTGATTCAAGAAATACAGCTTTTTTCTTTGTATTTTGTTATTAGTTGCAATCAATGGTGTAAAGAGGTTCTGAAGTTCCGTTCGAATAGTAATTTATGGTTAAACAGATAGCAGTTTTTCCCGACTGTACGAGTTTTCCGTTTTTCCCCAACTCCGCCCACATACCAGCGTCCATAATTCAAACACTCGGTGTTGCTAAGACGGTCGAATCGATGCCGTATTGATTGAAAGCGCATTTCCACGAAGCTTGAGTTCCGGCTTCGAATACCAGAGTGTGTATTCAATGGAAGTGTATTCGGAATAGGCAGCTTGGCTGTCGCCCTACGCTTTTGGCCGTTTAAATTTAGATATCTAGCCATAGAGTTCCGATGTTTCTTTTGAGTCATGTAGTTTATGTCGGCGTATCATTTATCATGATTGATTAGCACCAGTATGTTACGGCGAAAAAAAAGTGGCGCGTCAAAATAGTATAAATTCTTTCTGTGCCTCAATGATTTTTCAATTTGTTTTAATTCGTTAAAATTACAGGGATTTTTACAATGATTGGCCGTCACCGTGGTTTCATCGATGGAAATTGTTTTATTCCTGTCCATTGAACTCTGACGAAATGTTTAAGGTTTGAATAAGGCAAATAATTTATTCCAGTTCTCATGCTAAATATTATGCGAATGTTACGCTTGTGGTATGAGGACAAAATATCCATCCAGGTAGATAATTGCCCAGTGAACTCCTAATTATTCGTGGGCGGATTATCCCTTTAGTTCACGATTGCTCTTCGTCGGTGTTTAAAAAATATAGAAAAAATCTCGTATTTTTGCGTTCCAAAACAAGCATGAGTTACTGTTTATATGGAGTACCTAGTGGGAATACAATTACAATGATATAATCGCTGCTAAAAATATCGAAGCTCGGAAGAAATCTTAGGAGCCCTTAAAACAATCTAAAATAAAGGCCTGTGCGTAATTAGAGAATTTATTATGTAATAATAATAAAGTCTTTATTTATTATGTATTAATAATTATAAATTTCTTATTTACTTAAACTATAAACATTATGAAAAATGAAGTGAAAGTTTTGATTATCTTCTATTTCTTATTGCTTCTGCATCCTCTCAATAATTAGCTCAGATAATCGAGTCTTTCTCATGGAATTTATATATTTCTCCCAGGAAATCGTTAAATCCTCTCAACTAGTTATTTTGTCAGCATGCACCATTTGATATCCAGGCTTTATCCATACTCTTCCTTGGTTCAAGCCACCATTCGTTCATTATTTGGGTAATTAGTCTTATTTCAATGACTCACTTTCCTCTCCTTTTCTTTTCTTGCTTTGAAATCACTGAATTTAAACATTTTGGCACTACGGCTCCCGGAAATTGCAATTGGGAAGGGCTGTTTCTATAATATTTACCTTCAGTCGTTCATTGCAGCCTCAATGTTCAAGTCCAACGACTATATTGTCTGTCCGTTTTGCATTATCACATATCCGTGGAATTTAGGTATCCAACGGAATGTCTGAATTAGGATCAGTGATAGCTATTTGCAATATGTCACTTTGAAAATGCGTTTGCTTTGATTAAAGTGATAAAGTAGGTATGCGAATACTTAAAATTGTCATTCGACAAGTCCTTGATATTGTTTAAAAAAATTCAGACATTTACTGTTGTGGTTAAATATTATATCTCTCTTACATTATAACGATACCCTGTTCTCAGAATACGCTTGTTTTAGGTTGATTTTATTTCCTATTCCAGCATGCGCAAATTCCATCAGATAAACCTCCGACTCGATCGAAAAAATTAATACAGAATATAAAGTTATTGAGTAATTTTTGCCGGTATAGAAGGTAGGGATGATTCCCTTACCACAAAGAGATTGATACGTGCAAAAGGTGCAGATAAGTCACACCTTACAGGAGTACGATAACCTTTAAATGTCATTCCCCCAAAGTTTAAAGGGATATTTCAAAAATTATATCAATCGAGAAAATTTCTGTAAAAGTTAGAAAATTAGCAACTGAGAAATATATTTACTAACAATTAGAGTAACTGGTGTGTTGAACACATTGTAGTGTCTCAGCCACTTGAATCTTTACCGTGCGCTCCGAAGTTTGCGTTACACCCTGTCATGTCCTTTTGGATGTTTACTATCAATTTAAGAGAATTTCATTGGAAGTTTCATTTATTTAAAGGTTTTTCAGTTTTAATTATTCTAATATTTTCTTGCTGGTCAAGATTTTAAGTGTGTAAGTTTTGTATTGTATTATTACTGATGTAAAAGTTATTGATTTTAATTTTTTCATCAAGGATTGAGGCAGTACTCCCTATTTGGGAAATTTTGCTTTACCTGGAAGGCTCCCATATCTCCTTATCGATGTGGGAGTACATTCTTTTTAGGCACAAGGCACTCCCTTCTAGGGAGCCAATCGTAGATGCCTAACGGATAACAATACTCATAATATAATTAGTGTGTCAAACGTTGACAAAATTGTATGCTAGAAAGGTCTTTGAAAGAGCCTGACTTTTGCAAAAGTGACGCTTTCGGAGCTCTAGTTTAAAAACGTTTTCTCCAGGGCTACCACTTAGGGAATTAATTCTGATAAGATTCTGAGGCTCAGACCTCGCCGCTCTCGCTTTATCTCGAGGCTGCCTTTCCGAACAGTAAATTAATGTGTCAATCATCCATCGAGAGAAAGAATACATCTATTATTGCGATAGCGGGAAACAGAGGGCGGAGATGAAAGCGATTGTGCCTGCTACAACGATCGATCGGGCTCCGTCAAAGTACCTGTAAAAGTTCATAATTTCCCTCACAGAAAATTCTTTGAGAGGTATATTAAGGAGACATTCACGGCGAAGTTTCTCCTACGCTGTAAAGCCGTAGGATACGCGGTGAAAAGGGGAGAAAGGATGGGGAAAGAATGATGTATGGAGGGATAGAGACCTAGGGTGAAGGGTTGGCTTAACCCCAAAGCCGGATGAGGGACTTTCATCTCGGCTTTCCTCTGAGAATAGATTTTGTCCGCGATACTGAATTGTCAACAACGGAACTTCACAGGAGAGGGCACAAAGCCGGGAATATGGTAAAGGATGACTGAATCGTGTTGCGAGTAACAGGTTGTTAAGTTCCGCGCCCTTCAGTGAGATATTTTTATTATTAAGTCTGTTTTAAATTAAGTGCGCGATTTTTCCTATTAGGTAAATTTAAAATTGTTTTATTAATATTGACAAGAATATTAAAGCTGACAGTTTTCAGGCTCATAAATTGGTAATGCTGACGTTTCGGACGGTTGCTCATCTTTAGTACCCGATTTAATTAAAATCGATTGTGTAATTTAGGTAATTTTAATTTAATTCCACGAAGCTCTTTTCTTCAGAGGATTATATGTGAAGCCTCTGTGGAAAAATTCATTGAATGGCGGTGGTTACGGAGTGGTTAGCGTGCTAACCCTCCGCGTGCGCTCCACCCTCACGTTGCCGGGTTCGAGTCCAGGATAGTAGCATTTTTCCGGCTAAAGAATGGTTGTGTGTGTTCTTCCATTGTTATGGTAAACGTCTATCACTTGTCCAGGATACGGAAGCTTATGGGGCCATTGGAAAATAAAAAATTTCAACCGGTTGCCGTCCGCAAGGGAGGTCAGGATCAATGGCCGACAAATAGAGCGTTGCTGTATTAGATACAGCATTGGTTGCGGGAGATATTATTGGAAACCATAATGCTATTCAGACAGAGTAGTTTAATTATGATTTCATAGAAAGGCTTCCACTTAAATAGTGGAATACCAACCTTAAGAGATACAATACAAGAAAAACAATTTATATAGCTATCGATTCCCGGTAGGGGCTGAACCACCAAATTGACTTTCACTCTCGAAGCACTTTTGAAAATTAGTTCTACTTCGTAACCCGGCGTAAAGCTTATATTTCAGTAATTTTTATGGCAACACAGGTAGGAAATTGTAGTAGAATCAAGTTTTTGTCTGAAAATAGAAGGAAATACCAATTTAATTCTTTACTGTCAAATGAAATTGGCGTTTCCGTTCTTTAGTAAGTATTTACTGAATTTCATCTCATTCATCACTGTTTGGCCTTAGCGGCTACAGTGCAACCTCAGAATCTCCGTACACAATATGAAAAGTTCAGATCAAAAGCAAACGAAAGCAATTTCAAGGTCCGGAGTTTATTCTTCAGTATCTTCATGAATTGACATCGAACGTTCATTGCTCATGAATCGCTTCAAACAATGGATTCACGCCGGCGTTGATTGATGAATCGGTGATTTCTCGCGAGCGAGATCCCGTATCAATTCATGGGGATAATTATTTTCAGTCTCCTTCGTCGCATCCGTTAATTTCTTTGAAAGAGTTCAAAAAGGGAGCCTATGGTCTCAGAAAAGATGCGCCTTTGAAAGAATCGACCTTCCGCCCTTCTTAACCCTTCTCTTTACTAAGGATTCCAAGAATAGAAGGAAAGGGTCTGAAATTAGGCGGATCCTTTGGGGCAACCGAAGGGTAAATGTAAAAAAAATATATATATATATATTTACTCCTTTACCCCGTAAATTCGACTTGCAGATGCGGCTCTTCCTTGGGTATAAATTAGCTTCCGAGCTCATCGAATGCGTAGAAAAATGGAACACGGTTGTTAATCAACTAGAGGTTTTAAGATACTGTAATTAGTATGTCGGGAAATGGAACTTGCGTCTGGAGACAAAAGGGAAGCTCCGGATTATTGATTTCTAGAAATTACCCTTAATCGGTAATCCGGAAGTGCCCGTTTGTCTTCAGACGAGAGTTCCAACAGCCAACATACAGCTTATGGAGTGTTTCTAAATCTCTTATTTGGAGTTCTTTGACTGAATAGACTCAACTAGGGTGGGCAACCATGCCAAACGTGGCACGCCGATGACTTGTTTCTGGCGCGCCAAACAAGCCCTAGCAAAACTCATTTTCAATTTTTAAGGGAAAAACGTGTTACTTTTGCGATAAGACGCGTCCTAAATTTTCATTCTGTCAGTTTTACATGATTTGTATAATCATTTACGATTCAAATATCAAGATATCAAATACAGTTTTATCAAAACATTTTGATTGACAGGTGAAAAAAAAATTTGTCAGAGATTTGACCGATTTCGGGTCGATCACTCAGAAAGGTTGTCCAACTCTGATTAAACTGTTTATTGGTGTATCGGTAATAAATGGAAGTTGTATGGTTTTAATTATGTAAGTTTTATGTAGTCTAATAGTGTGGAATGTGCGTTGGATCAACTTTTTTGAAAACGACGTTCGACATAATGTTCAATTTTTTTAGTTCCTATTTGGCTATGTGTGAGTCGGATTTTATTCTTGTTGCTGCAACGACGACTGTTCGGTCGGAAGTTAGATATTGATGGACTGGGTGAAGTTCCAGTCGGATGTTTCCCGTCGAATGTTCGGGAACCTGGTTAATGACATGTAAGTAGTGCATTATTTATGGGCATTAAATTCAGCATTATAGCTTTTTAGGGGACGAATAAAAATCGCTAGATGCGGGGAATGGAGTTTAAACTGGGATATGGCTACACCTCCTTCTTTCACGTAGGAAAACAGTATAGAAATGTTTATCGGTTCTGGAGAGTTTGCAACGAAAGATAAAGCCGCTTTGCTACTTTAGATGTATTGTGCCCTTAGATAGACTGATGTGAAAGATTTTTCAGGGCCAGAATCGGTTCCTACGGTGGGACGAAGAGTGGGCTGCTTCGCGATATCTCTATTTTCTTCTCACATAATTTGTCATCGTGAAAAATAGAGCCAAAAGGAACCCCATTGGAAAAGAGGCAAAGGAAGAATGTAAAAAGGACGGCAAAATATAAAGAATTTTCGGTCTATCAAATTAGGCTATTGGCTAAAGTGTTTGTATTGTAGTACAACTGGGGACAGGAAATTACCCATATTATGAGCGGTTAGCTGAGATATTTTAACCAAGTTTTACTCTTTTCTCGCGTGAAAGGGATCTGGACCGGAAGAAAAGCGCGTATTAGCAGGACAACGTCTTAGGCGGGAGCGAGTCAACCGGATTTCCCTGTATTTTGTACGTGTCTATCAGGTATTTCGTTATTTATATATTAGGTACATATTGTGTCATCAATATGTACTACGTAGCTACCAAGCATTGAACCTAATTTTGGTCTAAGAATAATAGTTAAACGATATCAAGGTTTATACTCAGCAATGAAAAAGTTTTAGAGGAAGAAAATAGTATAGATAAGTATAAAGAAAGTAGATTGATGTTAAAAACTATAGGAAAAAGAAGGGCGAAACTGATTTGACATGTACTGAGGCATAATCAGTACCTAAAAAACATATTTGAAGGAATAGTTGTAGGAGAGAAACCAAGAGGACTTCCTGCTGCTTTCTTCAAAAACATTGAGAATGAGAATGACTTGATATCATATGCTAGCCTGGAGGATGCGGCAATGGAAAGAGAGACGTAACTACTGCGACAAGGTATTGCCTTTAGTATTTGATGAAGGTACTTACATACGAGTGAGTAAACGCAGAACTAAAATATTCCGTTTACGCAATTCCCTGACAGCTATGGAATGTATTAATTCAGTAAATTTGAATGGAATCAATGAAAATTATGTAGATTATTTAGATATTATTTTAGATATATCTGTATTTAAATATGTAGTTAGAAAAGAAACGATGAATGTGTTTTTTTTAATGCGCTACATGGTAATAATTTTGAAAAAGTTTCTCATTATTGCGGCAGCGCTTAAAGCAGCTCGAAGCAGGATCAAAGGTATAGGAGGACAGTAATTTTGTTATATCTCGAACTTCAGTTTAAGTTAGTTTAGTAGATGGAAGAAAAGAATATTCCCTTTAATGACTGCATAGTAAAAGTGTAACTAGTGCAAAGTGCAACTGTAACTCCTATATCTAAAAATCAATGATTTTCAAGGATAGTTTTCCTTGGAAGTTCGCAGAATTTCTGTAGTCAAAGTTGAAATGAAGTTATGAGCTACAATAGAAGCAAAGGTTTTGATGAAATCGCAAGATACAGCCAAAAGTAGCAAAGGGGAAGCGATGGCGGCCAAGGTCGTCACGATTTTCAGAGTGGAATGCTTGGAAAGTGCATCTCAACTCAAGCCGGTCGAGAGTGTAATTGGGAGGGGAACTTAAGAAATAAGAGTACATTAGTAGCCATTGAAATACCATGGAAAGGCTTTCCGTTGGGAGGAAGCTTTTATCGCTTTGATTAGAAACCAGGGAACAGGAAAAGGGCTCTAAATTATATTCTTCGGGCTGAACTACGAATGGGAGGAATGGAGATGCTTTAGGCAATACCATCAATACGGTAGCATTGATTTAATTAGATATCTTGAGTTCAAAGCGTTTTCATAATAATTTTTTTGCGAGGTATTTTATCAGCTTGCTCAAAGAAAGACATTTTCCCTCCACAGGATTCCACTACTTCAATCAAGAGATATTTAACCTCTACTCATATAAATTCGTCACAAAAAAATGACACGCGACCATAATTTCTCTTAACCTTTAGTAACATATTTACAAGACGAGATGGTGCCGTAAGAAATGGAGACATGTGTAAGAACTGTGTTAAACCTGTCTTTAGAGGAAATAATTGGGATTACAACTATTTTCGGATAAGAAAATTTTCCGCTTAATGCATGGTCGGCCATTAATGATGGAAGTGGGCTTCCTAGACACACGTCCATACGATCTTGGCAGGTCTGTGGAATATTTGTCTGGAGTTTAGCATCCAGAATTGGTACGCAAATTAAGCAGGATCGAGTATTTTAGATGAAAGAATTGTTTTATTTTAAATACGCCTCGTGACAATTTATGATGACATTACAAAATATGATTATATTCAGTTCAGCAAGAACAGGGCACATGGAAAAATATAATTCAGCTTATTTAGATACTCATGGAATAAAAGTGGAGCATAATTTTTTATTAGAAAGATTCTATACAGCCGTTTCAGACCCCTCACAAAAGAAGCCCTATGAGAAGAAAGGATATTTTTAGGAATCTCAAAAACAACCAATATACCTGGTAAATTCCTGGTAACAGTTTAATTTATTTATATTAGATAACAACAACAATAAGAATAACATGAATAATTTTATATTTCTTTAATATGGAGAGTTTAATTCGAAAAATGAAGTATTAGGTGGTTAAAAGACATTTTAGGAATTCACTGAGTCAAAATAACTCTCAGAGGGTAAAGGTGAAAATCATTAGTTAAACAACTTCTTGAAACCCGAGTAAATCCTGGGTAAATCTGACAAAATCCTCAGATTTACGAGACAATATTCTATTCCAATGAAATGCAGCATTTTAAGTTGTTTTTGAAAGGTATTTGTGGTATTAACTTTATCCGATTATGGGCAAAGCATATGTTTGTTTTGAATAAATCTTATGAATTATTTTGAATCTCTCTATTATATTAAAAATTTCAGGTTTAGTTATCTCAATAAATGCATCGATTTCTCCTCCGATGGAACAAGATAAATTCCCAATATACCTGATTGACGAATTATTTTTTCTAAAATAAATCTCACAAATCACTCACCCCCACGAATTTCGATTCTAGCGTAAAAGGGCCGTATATTTTTTTTAATCGGCATCCTCTGTCATTACAGATGCCCAATATTTTAATGAAAAGGGGTTGAACGACCCTCTCCCATTTAACCTCCGTTGAGTCGGCCGCAATGTCACGGTCGCCGCCGTCGACTTCGGTAGACTGCTTCCTCTCACGCGATGTCAGCGGCCCCATTTGAAGGTAAAAAAAGAGGGGAACTTGGAAAGGCGAGGGCGGGAGTTGAAGGTGGGGAGAAGGGAAGGGGCACGTGAGAAAAAATATTGGGTTGAGGCAGGGATGAGGTCGAGGTGCGGTGATGCTTTTTAAAAGTCCCAACATCCCACGGAATTTATGGTGTGGCAGTATTCGGGTCGATGGCATTTTTCGGAGGAAACTCATCGACCAAATGGGAGAAGCGTGGCTAAGGAAGAGAGAAATGGTGGCGCAGTGAGGATCTAATGTTACGAAGCTTCTACTCTTGAAACTTAAGAGTGATTCATTTTTTATGTTATGCAATTTGCGAAATTGCTTAGTTGGGTGGAAATGATATTTGGGAAGCATTCCAGACGGTAATTTTTCCTCCAGGAAATAATATGTGTAAGACTTTCGCGCTTATTTGTCTTAGTTATTGTTTAATTAACCAGGTCGCGCAAGAGAACAACCACGCAAAGGAATCAGCGAAGAATAGTTTTCAGTTTCTTTATCGAAGTTACCGAAGCTATGAATTTTGGTCACAGTTTAGCATCATAACTGTTTCCTTGAGGGTATCGCATCGAAATGGTTCTCACATTTTCTCTCGGTTTTGAAATATTTTTCCTATCTAAGAATAAAAAAATCCAATGCTCATCACTCTTACAAGGTTGTCATGATTTTCTAAAGTAAACTACGCACCGAAAAATGTATTCCAAATATCAGCTCACGTTAAAATAACCTAGGATTAGGACAGGGTTATTACTTTTGGTTGCCATACGTTCCGTTTTTACCGGGTCTGTCCTAGTTCTGCAGTTGGGTCACGATATACTTTTCTCTCTTCCAGGTTTGAGAGGACCAATCCAAGACAGAATAAAACCGAAGAGAAAGGTATTATAACGAGAGAAATTATTTAAACGTAAAATTTTAATTAAATTGTGACTGCGCACACTTCAAAAAGTGTTCAAGCATATGGAACTAACACGGGCTAAGTTTGAATATAATATTAAGGTCCGGTCTCGCTCTCTCGATTGCTCTCAACCGCCTTAAATTTTCATGATTCCCGGTTTTTGTAATGAAAATGTGGCTACGGCACTATATATATCTACCCCCTTTTTACACACACTCGTCTCTGTGAATAAGTAGGCACTCGTAACTTTTACCCTTCATATCCGTTGTTAATTTACATTATACTTACGAGTGTCTTTTTCCACTAGAGAAACATAAGTTGGTATTTCAAAGTAGCTTTTTGGCTTTCGTAGCCAGTTTTCGTATACACCGCTTGACCGAGACTGGTACGGTTACAGGTGAATTTTCTGACATATTTCTTACGAGTTTTAAGTGAAGCATTAAGACCGACATTTTCAGTATAACGAAAGGTAAATAAAAGATTCTGTGTTGGGGGGTGTCTGGAATATCTTATATAAAGGGGCATCCGATTTGTAAGTCACCAACATTAAACCAGTATTATCCGACACAGGGACTGCACATTTCTGCGTCTTTGAGGAAGGAAGTGATAAAAAGTGTTAGAAAATCCCCCACGAGCTTCAAACACGTAATTACAATAAACGAATTCCATCCGGGGATGCAGACGTGGAAAAGAACTTCTTACCGTAGCAAGGATGAACGAAATAAACCGTCAAGTCTAAGGTGCCGAATCGGGTAAAATTCTCGCACTTACTGTTCTAATTGGGTCGTTACGCGAGATTAATGCTCGTGGAGGATTGTCATAACAGTTGACATTATCTAAACACTTGTTAAGGGCATCCTGTCTTCTCTCGTACCACTCTCTCGACGGAAAATTCCGTTTCTTAATCTTCCCCCGCACGGATAGTTACCATTTACTCTTCCGGCTTTCAAAGGTCGTGACATGCGAAGAAAACACGTTGTGGCCAAGAATAGGCTCGTTGTTTGTTATGCAACGGATGATGGCGTCATCAAAACTGAACATAACTCTGCTTTTGCCATTCGTTAGCTGTGTTTCGCCAAGCGTCCAGAGGGAGATGGTCGGAATGTTTCGCGCCTTTGTTTTCTCGTTTCAACAAGGCCACTTTGTTTACCGCAACATTCCGTCATCCGCTTCTCGTTTCTAGCCAATTTTAGCTAACTAATAGCGCGCGCGCGGATCACAAGGATGAAAATATACCACTTACGTTTTCAGTATTTTTCGCATCTGAAGGACGATCTTTCCACTGATGCAGTCACTAAAGAGATATTATTTCATTTATGCATCAACTAAAGAATGAAGTTATATGAAATAATGTTTAAATGTTTTTTGGAAATCGTTCTACTATTTCAGTAAAATATCATATCTCTATCATAAAGAGTTTAGAGATTCATGTGGAAAATTTTCCACATCACATTGTGAAAATAGACTAGGAAAACGGTTTTGGTGCTAAATTAGCTGAATTTAGTTCAATGGATAAGAGCAACCAACCGGCAATTGGGAGACCCGGGTTTGGGTCCCTGACCCGTCAGACGTTTTTCATGCTCGTTTCTCCTTGGGAATTGTGAAAATAAAATCTACTTATTCGGCATCGACTTTTTGGTAGGTCTCCATTATGAAGAATAAGGAAAAAAGAACAGTTATGCCTTTACCACAATATTTTACTCCACAACCATAGTTCTGAGCCTTTAGGTCATCATCAGGTGATCTTTTTCCCTTATTCTTTATGGTGTTAAATATTTTAATTGGAATCGGAAGTTTCTGGAATTGACGATATTTACTTTATCGTCAGAAATAATTTTGTATTGCGAACAGCTGTTTTAATTGCGTTTTTTATTTTCAGGTAAGGAAGGATATTGACTATTTCCTTCAAAAACTCTCAGATTGCTGGCAGTAAGTAATTCCAATTAACATTTTGATTGCCATACCTATCTTTGGAGAAAATTTCATTAAATATCCTATTTAATAGTATTTACATCGTTTTTAAATGCTCTACATTATTTCCTTGGGTAAAATGTATCAGCGACATTTTAATACAAACTTAAGGAATAACTCTTATTTAAAAATACCCCAAGAGATACCTTTCTTCATAAAATAGTTCATGGAATCCTTATTGTTAAAAAATGATTTTTGAATATAAATTACTATGGTTAGTCTATACTAATCTGACTCCAGTCAACCGTAAATCAGTTCATATCAGTACTTTTCATTGGGATTTGTTGGTGATGAGACGATCAACCGGAATGGGAAGTCTGAATTGAAGAGTTTTTAACTTGATTTCCGATTCCAATAACGATGATTTGGAAATTTTTGTTTAAAAGTTTTTCTCGCTTAATGATAACTGATTATAAATTAATTGATCTCTCAGTAACATTAACATTACTCAATCGTGCGTAAAAAATAGTATATTCGAGGTTCTACCCAACTCTCGAGCATTTTAATAATGTCTGTCAGTTCAATGTAGAATTTTTATTTTTAATCTCTTCTTAAAGAATGTTGATTCACTTTTTAACGTTAATTCAATTAGTAGATTAAAATTTATATGATGCAAAAGTGAAATGAAGGAAAATTGTTGTTCTGAAGTTAAGGTCTCAAATATTTTATCTTTAATGAACAAATATTTCCTTTCGTTATTATTATTTATACTAAAAATACTACTCTACTACTCTATAAGCTTTTGTATTGATTATTTTACTAAGTTTTAATAAACATTCTTAGTTCGTTAACTGTGCATTTGTTTTTCAAAACAACAGTAACTAAATATAATGAATTTTAATAATTAATAATAGGATAATTAAAAAATTAGTTAATTAATAGGCAATAGTAATAGGAATCATAATTAGGAGCCGTAGAGAATTTCAATGTATAATCGGAAATTGTATTGAAATCAGTGTAAATTGTGGTAACTGGACTATAAATATGCGCTCAGATATGTGAAGATATTTTTGAAGAATTTTCTTTTTCAACCGACTAGACTATACATGCTTAGAAGAGATGAGGTGAAATTCTTTTGGAGAAGCTAAATAGCGTTGGGTAACTCACTCTATCCCTTCAGTGAGATGCTCAATTTTTTGAGGGATTTGTCTCATTTAGCATGCTTTATCTCACGCACCTAGATTGCACATCATAGTTAAACGGAAAGATTGATGGAGAGCTATACTAATGCAATACTATTTACCATTTATTCAGACCTCATTTACTTGAATTATTATTTAAATTCCTCAGTATATGGTTGTTCCAAACCATTCCTCTCTATATCTGTTTATCCTCTTGTAATATCTCAATTCCTCACCTTTGATATCCGAGGATAAAGATGAAAATGGGTTCTCCAAATCCAAGCAGTCCGATCAGAGGACGTAAAAGATGCGACCCGAGATTTTTCTAAAAAACACCGGACGTGAACGGTCAATCCTATAGATCAATATATGCCTTCCGCGCTGTATCGAACCGAATGAAGCTGACGTACTTTCACATCCCTCAAATTAGTGGAAATAGTCGCTTAAAATGCAAGTTAATATTGTCATTGCGTAAATGTTTGTTTGGAAAACGTTTTGACCGTGGGGAATTTGTAGAACGAATCGGATGACTGCGTAGAAAAGTGAAAGTTGAAGCACGGGAGACTTTTTTCCGTGAACAGGATCCATCTTTTATTTTAGGAGTAGAGTCGAAGAGGCTGAGGATATATTTCCAAGGGTTAAGGAAGGGAAAGTTTGCTTTTTTACCGTGAGGCCGAATTGCGGAAGGCAGCCGTATAAAGAGAGGTTCGGACGCTTTTGAACGGCAAGGAAATGGGCTTGAATAACTTTTACACAGGGGTATCTTTTAGGGAAAGGGGAGTTACGACCGAGGATCCAATATTCTTGTGGTGATAAGGTGGCCATGGGTCAGATCAGCGTCTAATATATGGGTCAGCGGGCTAGTTTGTTTGCGGTTTCGGACCCAAATCCCAAACGGGGGCAGGAACTTCCTAAAGTAGGGCGACCGAGAGCGTTAAGGAGTTTAACACATCCCTCTCTAACTTCTATAGGAATGCTCTGTTATAATTCTCATCGTCAATTAACATTTATATGCTGTGAATAAATTCCGTAACTAGAGCATATATTTTTTTAAATTTAATAGAAATAATGGTTATTCGAGTTCTGGTAAGGTAGCACGAGAAAGAAAATATAATAGTCATTCCTAAATTTATAACCAAATTTTACTCTCAATTGGAGATGCCGAAAATGTTGATAAGATAATTCGATTTTTCCCAAATTTGTGCATTTTTGATGAATTTTCCCCATAACGAACAATGCCGATTGTTTAATTCATCGTTTGTACGTCTACCGGAGTCCTTTTACCGGATGAGAAATAAATAAATTATCTAAAATGATACTGAATAAATCGTAAATAAAACTTAGACATGTGAATACAAATTGAAGACGACGGTAATTACTTGGGGATTGTGGAAGTAGGATTTGATGTTGCACATTTTGCTTTGCAATAAACGTATAATGTTGCATAAAATAACAATATTTTAGATAATTTTAAGGCTTCGGATGATTATTAAGCGTAACAATGTTAAACAATAAGAAAAGGAAGGAAAATATAAATGAAATTAATTACTGTAAACATCGCCGTCATTTAAGACGGAAGGCCCAGCAGCTGTCGCTATAAGGCTTTAGACATTTTTGAATATAAAATAACATTGACAGGATTTTGTTTTATATATTTTACAAGCACATATAATTTTAACAAGCCATTGTCAAGTGCATGAGTGTATGGATCTAGTTTCGTATAGTATCTTTGGAAATAGAATTACAGTCTATACAATTCTGTAGGAATTTATGATATTGCGCTTTCGTGTGTCAAGGTATTTCGATCAATATCCCGTGACGAGCCTTATCTGCAATGCTGCGCATAGTTACGAATTATCGAGATCAATCAATTAATTTCTTGAAACATTCGTGGGCGCGTCAGTAATTCCTACGATAGACTTTTGATTGAATAGATTTGGATGTACAAGAGGTTATGGAAAAGTTTTTTCTGTAACTCTCCTAGCGAATAGAGCGCGGCCAGTAATTATTGGAACTATTTAGAAGATTGAATATAACTCGACCTTTTGTAGCTCCCAATTATTTTGATGGATTGCTATGAAGTTTCATTTTTCCATGCATTAAGTACGTTCGGAGATTTAATTTCGCAAAGATTGTAGCGAGTTTACCCAACTTCAAATTATATTTCTTTTTAATCGATTACTGAAATTAAAATAGAATATGCTATGTTGCTCAAATGGTGATAGCGGTCCCAGGTTCGAATTCCTGTG
Organism: Ladona fulva; assembly: GCA_000376725.2. Classification (NCBI taxonomy): domain Eukaryota; kingdom Metazoa; phylum Arthropoda; class Insecta; order Odonata; family Libellulidae; genus Ladona; species Ladona fulva. Next base: position 205,041 of record KZ308744.1, read on the forward strand.
AGGGCCGGCGTAAAGTTGCCAATTGACATCTGTTGAAGCACTTTCAAAAACTACTAAGAGAATATCCGATCATTTATTTTTAATAAAACTTCTATTTTTATTTTAATTTCTACTTGTAGAATATGCGAGGAATCTTATCTGTAATTTCCTGAAAAATTCTCAAATTTCTAAGAGTTTATCTTTCGAGAAATTATAACGACTAATTAGGCATCTCGGAAGAGAGACTGGAGGTTAGGGGTGAATGAAAAATAATTTTAATGTCCGTAAAGGCGAAGCTTTATGAAAAAGGATCGAACTCTAGTCAAAGGTTTCATGATATTTGCGATAATAAGAGTTAAATTAAGATTATAGTTTATAATAACTTCTTTAATACAAACAGGAAGAACCAAATTACATATATTCTAATAATTTAGAGTATATTATTAAAAACGAAAACAACAATTCTTTAACCTAACTTCTGATTAGCCAGGATTTGAGCGATGGACCGTTGCGTTGGAATGGTAGTAGGCTAACCACTCCGTCGCCACGACCGGAAAACTTAAGCTCCATGCTGATCCATGATATGCAAAGGAGATTAAGTGTGATCTTCACTTTACATCTTACAACCCAATATAAATCCCAGTCCTAAAGTGAGGATTAGTTAAATTCATTCTAATTATACATTTCAATCCGGGGCCTAAGTGATTGGGAATTCTCCATCGGAAAAAGAAGAGAATCAAATTAAAAGATGGATTAAAAAATATTTAAATGAAGTTTGGGGTGCATGCATACTCAGTCTTTGCTTTTTAATCATGATACAGATGGGAAAATGTCATTGATAATAGAATCGAAAATATACATTATCAACTCTGATATGATTTTTTTTCATTATGTACATTTATACTTGTAACATAATAGTTTTTCTATTAAATCAATTTTAAGAGCCATCATGAAATTTTTTCGTAAAATTCGCCGAATGTGAACGATACTATTGATATGAGTTTCAATTTTCTCTTTCATAATAGTACTGTAGCAATATTCAGTAGTATAGTAGCATTTATTCTTTTGCTAACTTAACATTCAGCTTATCATTACGTGTAGTAATCAAATGATTCTGATAGGTCTGAATAGTGGAATGATAAGGTTTAATATTTTGACTGCCTGTAATTTATTACTCGTAAACTATGCTGAACTAATGGCCAATTGCTGAACGGAATATTTTACCATTTATATTAAGAGATAAATTATTATTTTCACTTAAACAGAATATATGATGCGTTAAAAGTTGATTGTTTCTTCTTTTAAATTTGATAGAAATATTTGGTTTTGCTTTTTCAGAACTATTTTCGTAAGCTGCAGAATTTAATTATCGCAATTCTTAAATTTTTAGAAAGTATGATTATTTTTTTATTCATTTGAGTCTAAAACGGGGAAGTATGTGAGTTTGAACATGTGTGTAACATCATCTATTTGCTTTTCTCTGAGTGAGAATTAAAATATTGCGGGTCTTATTTCACGTCCTTTCTGTAGAAAATAATGCATAAAAAATTCGAATCTTTCGCAACATTACATCAAAAATTAAATATTCCTTCGTAAAACCATGCATTTCCATCTAATTCACGTATTTTGAATGAGAATAAGTCCTGCTCTTTTAATAGATAGTAGTACCGCTCGTGTTTATGGTAAAATCTTAAGACATGTGTTTGAAAGATGTCTTTATTCTTAAAAACTCAGTGGCAGGCATTCGTTTGAACGTAAAAGAGTAATTTTTCTCACATTGAAAATGTCAAATATTTTTCCGAAACAAGCAACATCTGCGACAGATCGTACTTCACTACGTATATCTTGAAAAAAAAGGGCTGCAGAAAGGCATCTTTTTCTCATGTATGTTTACGTCCTCTATACAACATGTTGGTCCTGCCACGATAATTTGACGAATGGAATATTTTTCATTTCTCTATTGATACAGGATATAGAAAAATATATCTTTCATTCACTTTTGCCTCAGTATAGTTCATGGTTGTGATGATATGAAAGCTACTGAGGTATGAGTGACGTTGAACTTATAACAGCCACTCCCAATGGAAGCCTACGAAAAGTGTTTCTCATTGGGTCGTTGTGTTCCACTCATGCGGACGTGTTCTGCTTGTAGTATTTAGTTGTATTAGTTTGCCATTGTTTTCCTCACTATCTCACTCCTCATTTCTCTTTGTATGCCTCATTCCTCTCTCCTACCTCTTGACAACTAAGAGGAATAGAAATAATGGTTATTCGAGTTCTGGTAAGGTAGCACGAGAAAGAAAATATAATAGTCATTCCTAAATTTATAACCAAATTTTACTCTCAATTGGAGATGCCGAAAATGTTGATAAGATAATTCGATTTTTCCCAAATTTGTGCATTTTTGATGAATTTTCCCCATAACGAACAATGCCGATTGTTTAATTCATCGTTTGTACGTCTACCGGAGTCCTTTTACCGGATGAGAAATAAATAAATTATCTAAAATGATACTGAATAAATCGTAAATAAAACTTAGACATGTGAATACAAATTGAAGACGACGGTAATTACTTGGGGATTGTGGAAGTAGGATTTGATGTTGCACATTTTGCTTTGCAATAAACGTATAATGTTGCATAAAATAACAATATTTTAGATAATTTTAAGGCTTCGGATGATTATTAAGCGTAACAATGTTAAACAATAAGAAAAGGAAGGAAAATATAAATGAAATTAATTACTGTAAACATCGCCGTCATTTAAGACGGAAGGCCCAGCAGCTGTCGCTATAAGGCTTTAGACATTTTTGAATATAAAATAACATTGACAGGATTTTGTTTTATATATTTTACAAGCACATATAATTTTAACAAGCCATTGTCAAGTGCATGAGTGTATGGATCTAGTTTCGTATAGTATCTTTGGAAATAGAATTACAGTCTATACAATTCTGTAGGAATTTATGATATTGCGCTTTCGTGTGTCAAGGTATTTCGATCAATATCCCGTGACGAGCCTTATCTGCAATGCTGCGCATAGTTACGAATCATCGAGATCAATCAATTAATTTCGTGAAGCATTCGTGGGCGCGTCAGTAATTCCTACGATAGACTTTTGATTGAATAGATTTGGATGTACAAGAGGTTATGGAAAAGTTTTTTCTGTAACTCTCCTAGCGAATAGAGCGCGGCCAGTAATTATTGGAACTATTTAGAAGATTGAATATAACTCGACCTTTTGTAGCTCCCAATTATTTTGATGGATTGCTATGAAGTTTCATTTTTCCATGCATTAAGTACGTTCGGAGATTTAATTTCGCAAAGATTGTAGCGAGTTTACCCAACTTCAAATTATATTTCTTTTTAATCGATTACTGAAATTAAAATAGAATATGCTAT
>KZ308744.1:227132-265245 GCA_000376725.2 Ladona fulva
TATATATATATTTATGTATTTATTTATTTATTTATATTTATATACGCTTTTGGTATAAGATCATTTTTTGGAATTATTTTAAAGAATTTCACCACAAAGTAACGTTTATGTGGACGATTACGTTAGAGAAAAATGTTTTAAGCGTATTTGTGCCTTAAGAGCTACTTTGCAAAATCTATTTATGTGAACTAAATTGAAAACAAGTTTAAATTCATTAACATTATCATTGTATTTTTTTTCAATTGGATATGGGTTTACTTTTATGTAATTGAAAACAAAAATACAAAGTTAATTGTGTTAATGACTCATGACTCCTAAATTTAGACAATTATTTCGTAGTCCACGAATTACCAAAATTGCACTGCGTGAGAAGAATTCTTCTGGGAGCGAATAACCGCATGACAGCGAAAAAGTGAACTAACGCGCTAACTCTCCTTATATTGTGTGGCTCTTGCGGAAGCAACTCATCCTCTGGGATTCGCTGCGAAAGTCCAAGGGATACGATGGTGAGAATTGCCGACGCTCAGCGACGATTTCGTGACTCACGCATGCAGACCGTGAGCCGACTTTTTACGGTGGGCGTGAAGGCAATTTCGGGAGAGAAAGCTTCGTGAAAAATTGGAAAAGGAGATGAAAAGAAAAAAGGTAAACCTGGGACAACACGAAAAATCTGATGCGTGGAACGCGTTGCTTTTTCTGATTTTGTCGCTCTTTTTTGGTGGATCTTTCTTTCGTTACGGAGACTGAAGCCAAAAAATAATTTTGTCGCCTTTTTCTCGTATAAAATTTCTTCCTGGCAAGCTGATGATACAAAGAGAACAATGTAACCGCATTCAGCAATATTCGAGTTCTATTTAAAGGGGAGCTATCTTAATTATAAAATGTCACATCGGATACCAGATGGATTTTAAATGGATGAAAATCGTTTTTAGGCCCATTTAGGAATTCTATTCCTCGTAATGACGATACTAATTAAAAACATTTAAGTGGTTCAAATGTGCGAAGTTCGTGTTTGTCTCTGTTTGCTTTCATTAATATCTTTCTCGTGGTAAAATACTGAATATTAAGAAAAACTCAAGTTCTTCGTCTCCACTTCACAGAAAATGTTATTTGCCTTCACCTTCTTCAAATTGTCCCTTCCAAATCTGTCTTGCTCTGCTAACGTATCGTTATACTTTATTACACATCCTATAATTTGTTTGTTTTATTCCATTCTCTCTCTGGTATCCTTAATCTTATGTTACCCGCAATGATTTAACTTTTTTATGCACCCCACTGCACTTCAGTGCATGGTCACATATTTGTAAGGATAAGAACCTGATTCTAAAATGTTTGAATCGCATTATTGGTTGCTTGTTTTTTCTACTAATTATTCATCAGAACAACAATGCTAGATTTACTATTTGCGCTTAGTAAGTCACACGATTATCTCGGAGTTTTTCACATTTTCATCAATTCTGAATGTATCGAACTCTATTAATTTAAATCCAATAACATTCTATTAGTAAGTATTAGCAGATAATAAAATAAATTGTCAAAAAAAAGGGAATCGAATATATGAGACGTTTTAAAGATATTTTTATTGGAATCATGACGAATAACTTTGGGAAATAAAAATATCTCTTTTGTACCAGTGATTTCGATGTAGATATTTCGCTTCAACTTCATTCGGGTTCTTTACGGGCTGTTTTCATGGAGGCCTTTTTCCTTTGTGAAGCTTTTAGGGTGCCTCAGTGTAAGTAACTATCGAAACAGAATTTCAGTAATATTAGATAATTTTGACCATTTAATAATCATTAACTGTGACCATTGTATTGTTACTTGTATTTATTCGATCAAGATCTATGATTTTCTTAGAATTTCATTTTGATCTGTATTCCTTAACGGTTTCTGTGTATTTCTCTTTGGTGAGATTAACTCATTCACCGTCTCTAAAGGTACTTTCTCGTTTCCGTTGACTTCAGAATGTAGTAGTTTTCTTTCAATAAGATGTTCGTATTATGAAAGAGCTATATTCCATTTAAGCAGCTCATAAATGCTTTGAACGGGTACGTCGTCAATGACACACTTAGTATTTGCAAACAACCAATCCTTATGTTGAAGGAAACGCTTTCATTCCTTATTTCTACAAAGCACGAGGAAATAATTTACCTTTGAGCGTCACCATTAGTACTTTTCAGTATCCAGTTAGTTTTGTCGTGTTCCCGGATCCTACTTTAGTAAACGAGCAGCCTAAGAAAACTCCTTTCATCCCTTAATACACGTGAGAAATTAAAAGGCAATGCAAGGGGGATGGTTTTGCGAAGGAGAGGTAATCAGATAGCGAGCAAAAAAGAGGTGAACTATGGGCAGGGGCGGGGGTGGGAAGTGGAGTTAATGAGTCAGAGGAGGGAAGGACGAGGGAGACTTTTCCAGAGATGGGGAGTTTGAAGAACAACGCAAAGTTTAGAGGAGGCACCGCGTGGTGAGATGAGGGGAGGTGAGGGTTGGGAGTTGAGGGGCGTTTGAGAGGATCTACGTCGGACAAAGGCATATGGTAATTGAGGCGGAGGAAGTCTGCGTAGGGGAAGAAACAGTAAAGGGAATGACGACTTTGCGAGGTATAAGGTAGAGATGCCAGAGTGGAAGTTAAAGATGATAGAACGTTAGAGGTTTGTCACAAAGAGTCGCTGGAGGTTGAGTTAAAGCTATCCGCGTCAAAGAGAAGGTGAGAGATGCTAAGGTAACGTGGAGTCCTGTGGCGAAGTACTTTACGCAAAGGACACTAAAATCTCCAGACCGGCTCTCAAATCCAGCAGTAAGTGGTTTTGATGCCCTAACTTTACTGATTGCGGGTGTTTCTCTCTCTGATATCCCCCTGAATCTGGGAAAATCTTATGGTACTATAATCTTAATTGCGCAAGTTTGTGTTGAGAGATTAGCTCGACGTATGTAATACTTAACAGATTATTATTTTTTCGTAAAGTATTCAAAACTACCTAAAATACCACCTAATCTACTTCTTAAACTACTACTTCACTCTTGGTAAAGAGGACTACAAATTCTCCGTTTAACTATCTATTTTCAATAATTTGAGTTCCTTACGCAAATGTTGAATATAATTGTGATTTCATACCTAAAAACAACGTTAATTCCTTTCATTGTACGCTTCTTTAAACTTAGGTCCACTCTGATTAATTTATTCTAATATTTCTGTTTAATTTTTAAGCGGAATTTGATTTACAGAAGCGGTTATTATATTATGTATTTTTCCCAGCCTTTGTAATATAATTTCGTGGGCATCGTTATTTCAACTGTTAATAGCCATTTATCCTGCAGAAATACTTATCATGTGATGACACATTTCCTTAAGATAACTATTAACTTTACACTAAGCATTGATTTTCGTTTATAGGCAAACGTTTCATTTGAGATTATTCATTTACTTTATCTATCAATTCTTTTTTGTATAGTCATACTGGCGTGATGACAACGAGAAGAGTCGAAACCATGGTATAATGTGTCGTGATACGGGTGAAAGTTTCATCATTCATCTTTCATTCTTTAAACTCCTTTATCTGCACGTGACGAAAAACGTACAATTTTGATATTCAAAAGTAATTGGAAACTGAAAAATTTCCCCTTAGAGCAAGAAGCGTTTCATTAGATGCTATATTGTTTGCCATAATTATATAATTTATGTGCCGGAACAAGTAGCCGAGATTATAAGTAACCCATTATATATTTCCCTCAATATCTGGCTTGTGAAAATGTTTTTAAATTTGATTGTATTTTAGATTTACGGGGTTAGTGAAAAACCATAGACAGTATTTCCGCTCCTGCCTTTGTCCTTAAATTGGCTGTTCATTTTTCATAGGCTTGATTCGATCTGTTTTCCTATTGGTCCCACGTCTACTTAATCTCCGCCGCCTATAACGGGAAAGTAGATGGCTGAGAATGGGTTTTCGGGTTTGTTGAGGGCTGCTGAGTGCCAATGGAAAATGTGATTATGATAGCAGAGGAAACAAGGGAAATGCATAGCAGAAGGAGATAGAGAGAGGCGATGGGACGGAGGGGTAATTGGGTGATGAAGTAAAGAAATAGAATCCATGTTAAACAGAGAGGAATCAAGTGCTAAATCTTGTAGTGATCCATCAATTCGGATTTTGTACAACCACATACTCATACACTCATATTTGCGTGCTGGGTTGTACAATGTGTTTGTTCTTGACTACCTTTATGTTTGATTTACAAAATTCTCTTATGATAAATAGTGAATCAGAAGTGGGACCTTTTCTTCGTGAACTATTTTTCAATTATTTTATTTCATCATTTTATTTAATTAAATACAACAAAGTTATATAATTTAATGATTTGACTTGAAATCTGATATTAAATGAGTAAATATTTCGTGACTGCGAAGTAAAAGTTCTGCGACAATACTGTTTTAAGTACAGTAATTAAAATATGGAAGGATAGTAATCTTTTGCCAGAAGAAAACTTAAAATCCGCTTATTTTTTTAGGCCTCGAAGTTGAGGACAAAATAGGTTAGTACTGATGAAAATTGCTATAAAATGTTTGAGAAAGTTCTGCGGAATTAGTTCTACGAGTACATTCATCTAATATATATATTTTTAGGACGCGGGATGGGAATCTTTAGAAAATAGAAGCCTTAAACAAAGGATAATTCTACTTAATAAATTTAAAGAAAGCACGTTCACAGATTATGTAACATAATGTGTCCCCCATGTTATATAGGCCGTTCTGGTACTGCGAAGAAAATCAGAGAAATAGATGCTAGAACAAGTCGTTTCAAGAATACATTTTTTCCTCGAACGATATGCGAAACTAATCGATTAGTGAAGTAGAGTCATGGTGCTTGTACCCCCTACCACACGCCGAAAGGCGGCTTGCAGGGTACTTATGTAGATGTAGATATAGGATACGCATTCACAGCGTAGATCACCAGTGCCGTTGACTCGGTGTTTTCATGTCGTATGAGCTATCTACGCCTTTTATATACCTACTAAGTGCTCCCCAACTACTAAGAGGTATATCCTCTTTATTTATTTGTATCGGAAGTCTTACTCAAACTCGCATGTTTGCCAAGTTTGCCATTTCTTGAAAATAAGCCTAGATTGCTTTCCAAGTCTGATTCTGGTGGAAAGACCTTCAAAACATCAGCGGCGGTCATTCATTCGAGTGAACTTCCGTTAGCGACTGTGGTGTGTCACCTTAGGAGAATAACAGCTTTTATTCTAAGCTAAAAGTTTGTATAAATCATCATTTTCATAAGACAACCAATTTTAGGACGTAAGAAACAAAATCCGTAAATTCATATGTGGCTATAAAAGGTAATCACTCACGTATATCTTTAGTTACCTAAATGTGAATTACGATACTGTAATAAGCCTAGCATACATTTGGATTACTTATTTTTACCCGCTGTAGTGATAAAATTGAGTTTAAATCCAATACTGTATATTAAGTTCATCTGACTCTCCTTTCTATGGTTTTAAATCAGTTTTAGTAACAATTTGGATTCCTGTTACGAAATAGCGTGCTCCATGATTTACGTTCTGCGCCATAGCGAATATCGAAAGAAATTAAAGCACGGAAAAATCCTGCGTCATAGTGTCTCTACTATTTGTTCGTCACGCGATTTTTGTTTCGCGTTTTGATGAATTTCTACATTTAATGGACAGACAAATATCCTGAGACTCGAGAATTCTTCGTGTTGGTCGCCAGAGTTCTTTCGTTCTCGAAAGAAAATCTTCGCATATTTGCTTTGAAAGCGCAGTACAAAGAAAGTATGCGATATTAATTTTTCTCTTTTGTTTTTCTTACTGTGTCAGAGTCTGTTTTGACCTATTTGTGAAGAATACGATCAATTTTTACCGGCAATTATCCAAATATTTTCGGCTCATTGAAAAATTTTAAAACGGTTTTGGAGGCATTCATATTGGGTATTACCTTTAAGAAAACATTTCTGAGAATATTAAGCATTTTTGCCATTTATATAGGTGGTCTCTTACAACGACATTTCTGTCATTTACTGTTGATTGAAACGTTAACTCTAAATCTCATAACTTGGCCATCATATTGGCATTAGGTGAAAGTATAGCTACGCTTGGGATTTATTTAATAATAAATATCGTTATTTATTGCAAATGGTTCTTTTGAGGTCCAATTCTCTTCCCTGAGTGTGCAGGAATTACTGACTTTTAGACCATTCTCATTATGTATGAACCGGCCTTGTGTTTATGTCTAAAAGAGAAATGCAATGAAACTTGTCTATACCAGTATCTAATGGTGCTTATATAGCGGACAATTTTCCTTTATAGATGAGTTTCACTGTACTAATACTAACTCTAATATTTCCTTATTCATTAATATATACTATTTATAATATATTTTATCGGGATATTTTTCGGGAAAAAACATTTTAATTTTAATGCATCGATCTTTTAGTGTACGAACTCATTAAAATAATACATCATTGCTGTAGAAATAGTTTAGGTAATTATAAAAACTTACTGTTGACACATCTAGAGGATACAAAATTCTACTCATTAGAAGATTTGTAAGTCTTCTTCTTTGCAAAGGATTGTATGCAATACAAAGCACTCTTAACCTCAACTTAGTCTCACGAAAACTCTCCTTTCCCAGAATGCATATCTAGGAATCAATCCGCCAGGTTTTTGCTCCAGAAGACTTACTCCCTGCAGCATCTCTTTTTTTATTTGGTCTTTTGATATTCGTGCATGACTCGAAGCGAAGTGTTTCTCGCAAACTACGAAGATGGAATTTCTGCAGCGGGTAAAGTATTTTCATACCACACCCTGACAATTTCTATGCGGGCAAGAGGTGACGAAATCTCTGTTGAGGTTGCGCTACGGTTTGTGTCCATTTTCGCCATTTACCCGCGTCGTCAGACGCCGTATGTGACTCGAATAAGGCAATTGAGAATGGTATTGCTCGACGCATGAAACGTTCCTTGCTAGAAGTGTCTCCTGGTTTCATGATATTGCGGTTTCTTAAGCTCACAGCTGAAGTGCTTTAATATGAAGAATTTCATTATTTCGTAAATCGCCTATGCTTTTTACGAATCACCATCGAAGAAAGCTCGTAATGTTTTATTTGTGAATTTATTCAAAATTATATTCCAGAATTTCATTCCACGAGTACTCAAAACTGAGTTGGGCTATGTCTAATATTTGCATGCATTTGTGGCGATTTTTTCTTTAGAATTGTTTGCTCGGGTTTCCTATACCAGCTACTCATTACGATTGAGGTTAACCTACATTTTTTTAAGCAAATTTATTGGATAATATTTTCGCTAGCTTTTTCTGGAAATAACTCAGACTATGGTTTATATTTATTAACAAATAGAATACATTTTCTATTATATTGTTTGCTTGAATTTCCGAACACTCAACTATTTTATTGTGGCAAATATCACCGATTCGTAAATTTATACCGCAAAAATAAATGTTTTTTATTTAATTAAATACAACAAAGTTATATAATTTAATGATTTGACTTGAAATCTGATATTAAATGAGTAAATATTTCGTGACTGCGAAGTAAAAGTTCTGCGACAATACTGTTTTAAGTACAGTAATTAAAATATGGAAGGATAGTAATCTTTTGCCAGAAGAAAACTTAAAATCCGCTTATTTTTTTAGGCCTCGAAGTTGAGGACAAAATAGGTTAGTACTGATGAAAATTGCTATAAAATGTTTGAGAAAGTTCTGCGGAACTAGTTCTACGAGTACATTCATCTAATATATATATTTTCAGGACGCGGGATGGGANGATAAATTTTGTTTGAAACACACGTACTCTTTATGTTGAACGTAGACTTTTGATATCGAGCCTATTTATTTACTCTTTTGGCGAATTTACTATGAATATCTTACTTCTATACAAAAAAACCCTGGCGTTCTATTAAAATTTCAGAATTTGTTAAGTGGTAAATTTTTCGCGGCAGCATACTTAATGAGGAAGCAGAAGAATGAATAAATACTGAGGAATTTTAGTTAACTAATTGAACTTATTACTTACTACTTATTAAAGGATCGCATAACAATACTACGTAAGGGAATTAGGTTTATTTTTTTGTAATTCATGTAATATTTATTGGCTACCTTCAGAGGTGTAGCCAATAGGGTTGCTTTGGGGGTTCAAACCCCCTCCTCCATGTGAGCAGAGCCAACAATCAACGAAAGCATGCGAGGGGATGCTCGCACTTATGCCATACGGAAACCACTGAATATTTGCAAGGTATTAGTGTTAAAATGATTCAGTTTAAATATAAGTTAATTTTGGGTGGAAGCATTCCTGTCCCTGGATTTTAGGTAATGCAGTGTTTACTCCATTGCTCTGTAACTCCCCCATAAAAATGATAAATTCTAGCTACGCCCCTGCCCCTGGCTACCTTACAGTAGTGACTTAATCTCCACCCGTCTGAAGTAATCAGTCTGATATTCAGATACAGGCGCACAACTATATATGGACCAATATTTTGCCGTAAGTAGTAGGCAAAGTCCAGTTATGTGAGATACTCCAGCGGAACCACACCGTATTATAATAGGAGTGAGCTCCGAAGGAAAAAGCGAATTTTTCATGAATAAATCCTCTCTCGGAATCGAATTCCCGTTACTCCATATTTTCTGGGGCCTGAAAGAAGCAGCGGTTTTCGGGTCTAAATCCCAAATGCATGGATGTCATTTCGGTATTTCAAATTTCTCTCCGCTCACATTTCTTCCACAGCCACGAAACTCTCAAAACGATCTCATATTAGAGAGCTTATTACATTGAGTTCCGCTACAAGTATGCGCAAACTCATTAGGGCAAAATTTATCTCTGGGCGTGCTCTCCTTTCGGCCAATTTTCAACTCTACGTCCTCCAAATAGGCTTCTTATTATATCAAATCAATCATGTACAGAATTGGAATCCATTCCATGGAATTGGAGTTCCATTTTTGAGAATAGCTTCACACCGTTTCCCAGGATTTTATTCGAGTAAGTTTACGTGTCCAATAAGTGTGTTTCTGTCTGTAAGTTGTACAGTCACCAGCATTTACATTTGGATTTTTATTTCATTTTCCATGCAGAATTTTCTTTGTAGAAGCTTGGAAGTGAAGATATTTATTTTTTTCGACTATAATTCTTATCGCGGAAATAATAGGGAGGATTTTGTCTATAAAGTACCATATAAGTTGATATCGTGTGCGGCTCGATCCCCCGAATTTTCGCTTAAATTTTCCATTTTTTACGTATCTCGTGCATAAGTTGACCCTAGTTTGTTCCGTAAATAACACTACAAAGCTACTTCTGGCGCATTGATTTTAATTAAAATGTGGACTTACAAAAAGTATATTTTCAAGAATTAATTGATAATTTTTAAGAAATAGTTTAAAATTTTTAACAACAACTTTGGTCATACCGTATCACCAAGTTTTCAATTAAAATATAAGTAAATACTATTTATGGAAATAATAAAATATACGTACATCAAAGAAGATGATTTGCGGAGTTTTTATTTCGGAACGGGTTGAAGTTAGTGGATTTCCCTCACACTGGAATGATGGATGACCCTCAACTTTTTTCGTGTTTATGTCGACCCTAGATGTTTTCAATGAAATTTTGTATTTAAGGGTAGACTCATACGCGAGCATATACGGTATTTGTAATAGTATCTGGAAAGTTATGTGTTAAATCTGAGAAATATGTTGCATACTTCTGATCTTTTTCCTTCACTCCATCCTATAATAACGCGATGGAAAATCCCTGAAAAGTGAGAGCGCTCGAAAAATTCGTAGATACTCCGTAAAATTTGTAGATATTCATAGAAGGAATATTTCCATTCCCATATTCAATTCATGTCGCCAAAATATTGAAATATATCGATGTGAATTGGTGGATGAATTAAGAGATTTTGATTTATGATTTTGATAGTACAACAAGAGTTCATGAAAACCCTTTTGGTCCAATCATATCTTAGTCTTCTTTAGCCGGGAAATGAGGTTACTGAGTTCTTGAGTTGAGTTCTTAATTTAATTTCTCTAACCCATGTGTAGTACATTCTTGGGATTTGCCCGTATCGTAGGCCGCCAGCAGCACACACCTAGACAAGTATTTGCATAACCTTAAGGATATTTAATAGCTTTTTCTCATCATGAGTTAAAATGCTCCTAGTTTCAGCGGTATCCATAGGTAACCACGTTGTTACAACCAGAAAGAGTGGGATTACGTGGTTGCCTAGCATTCAAGCACCAGTTTGAAGGAGTCCCGTTATTCGTTATCTTGTGGATGGTATAGATATGTAACATATTTGTATCCGAATCTTTTGGTCGATATCCTGTCCTGCCCCTTGAAATTTCAAAAGCTGCTCGTTCTTAAAAAGCGGCTTGGGGCTAGGAATATCTGCAGATTCAACTGTCAGGAGATCTTACCATTGCGTATTCCGACAACTAAGTTAACATCTTCACGAGATGAAGAAACTTCATACTCTGGAAACGACAACTTGGTATGTCAAACTACTTCAGTTAACTGAAAGTTTGTCAGCAGATAACTTACAACTGTCTACATAATTTTCAATTATTGTCTCTGGTACTAATAATTCTTTGATATCAGCGCTATTTGCGGATGAAGAATTATAATTGAAAACGAAATTCTGCTCTCCAGCAACCCAATCGTATGTGAGGTATTTCTCACAAATGTCTTTTTAACGTTCAAATAATTTAGGACGGGCAAAGAAAGATGATGACAGTAAATTTGGAACGTCACGTCCCGTGATGAATGGCGAGTTGTCCGAATGATATCAATTACCCAGAGTTTCTCTAAAAGAGATAATTTCGCGGGTAAAACCGCGCGGTTGATCTGAATACAAACGTGTTTACTAAAGGCAGCCGAGCGGGAAAATTTCTTTTTACACTTCCGTAATTAGTTAAGCATGTCCTAGAACACACATACGCCTTGCAAACGCGCAGAAGAAAAATATAAAGGTGTGGCATTATGAGGAGGAGCTCTCTCATCCTCGGAAAGTCTTTTCCTTGCAGTCGGTCGTCATTTGCCTTTGATGACGGTGGAATAACGAGCGTTGCTGGTGCCATCTGACATGAGGCTCCGCAACCAAGGTCTTTGGCTCGGTTCTGGGATGTATGAACCCACGGAACGGCGATCAAAGGATTTCTGTACTTCAGCTTCAAGGAGAAAACGAGGACCTGAATGGCAACGTAAGCAACGTTAGAAGGCGGTGCCGGTTATTTTGGTCACGTTTTCTACTCTTAAACGGATTTACGCCCATTTCCTTCACATATATAGGGTGGTGATTGGAACCTTAAACGCCTTCTGCATTGCTGGAGATCCTAACGGTGTGGCTTAGGCGAAATGTCTCAAATTTTCTGGATGTAAACGATTTTATGATGAGTTCTTGATGCAGAATTTTTAATGACTCGTCGAAAACATCTTTCTGAAAACAACGCTGAAGATATCCTATTGTTAAGGTTTGGTATTAAAATCGCTGCCTTTAAAGAGGAACTACATATTAAGAATTACGCGCTAGGTTATTTATTTACAAACGTTTTATCTAAATTCCTTTATTACCTCTAGTACTCTCTCCCTAATTCAATATGTAGTAATTCTGGTCAGATCGTCCAGTTGGAAATTTACGTTTGAATTCCAAACTCTGTGGTGTTCAGCATAGTTATTAGAAGATAGGTACCATAACCCTCTCTTCTACTTATAAAGGTTTTTATAAATTTGTTTTATTCGTTATTTAGGAACTAAGATTTAGGAACTTATCCCGTTATTGTTTGCGTCTGCTTTCTGTACATGACGACACGTGTTTAAAAGTGTTCTAAAGAATGCATTGCTTATTATCTAATTTATTAAATCAACTAAAGTGTAAATTAACGCTTTCTTTTGCGAAAAGATATAATATTAGCAAGTATATATTTTATTCCGAAAGGTGAATTATGGCGAAAAGTATCTCTTACTTTACAAGGTCTTAAAGGAGTTTATAATTTATAATCTCTGTGATCATAACTTATAAACTTGGTCTAACTTGTGTGATCTTGATTTTTTGTTTTGAGATTCCCAAACATAAGTTGAAAGTTTCAAGAAATTTTTTTTTATCTACTACTCCGAAATAAATTTCAAAGTTCCCCCTCGAAATTTTATCTGCTTCAAAAGAAAATATGCTTATTCTAAGTCATTATTTTGCTATATTCTATACACTGAAGTTTTCATAAATTTAGTCAAAATTTGTAATTATTGAATTTTGAGAAAATAAATGCTAAATGCAGATTGAAGGTGTTGCTTCTAATATGTATTCCAAACGGCAAAGTTTTTTTGGAAGTTCCTTTCTAAATTTTCTCCGTAATCATCCTAATGTAAGTGCTTTCTTCAGAAATGCCTACATTTCAGTTCAGAATTTTTCCTCCTCTAACAATAAGATTTTAAACTAAAGTATTTTTTATTATTATTATTAACGATTCTATTAGAAAGAGTTTTTAGAATAAAATTTGCATAGAAACAAGAAAACAGGATTCATTAAGAGATAAGGTATAATTGCTGGATTTTTTTTTCTCACAGCGCTTGCGATGGCGGCTGAGTTAGGGTAACATTTTGGTTTCCCTTATCCGGCCTTCGATGGTCGCTTGGGGAGAACTTTGTCCTTCGTTCGGTGAGCTACATATATTGAGGTCGATCACCTACGACGTTCACTCGTAGTGAAGTGAAGCTGACGGTGAATTTTCGCCTAAGCTTGGGAGTATGGCCGAAAGTGGAGCAGTGTCCAATATCCTAGCTAGACTTGCTATTCTTAGGACACTGAAAGGGACAGAGGATGGAAGAGACATGAATTGCCGGAGATAATGGAAGGACCTGGGGTTGCCTGGGCCAAGAGGATAATGGCTTAGATGGGCGTGAGAAAGCAAGGTTATGTGCTTGTGGCGAGGGAGAGAAAGAAGAGTTAAGGGAGAGAGAGTGGGCTAAGAGGGTCATGGAAGCGAATTTGAGGGCTAAGGATGCGCTGGAGTGGTAAGGTAAGGTTTTAGATAAGGAAGGACCTACGGAATGGAGATGACGATCGAAAGATTCTGTACAAACGGAGGAGTGACATGTAGTTGGAAAACATACGTGTAGATTATTCTGAGATTGAAAATAGTGGTGTGTGTCAGTGTCACAGAAGTATCGTGAACGTATTTCTGAGCAATGAGTGATTTTTATGTATTTAATTATTTCTCGATTACCTATTTAATTTATTTATGAGACGATTGAATTTATATGGTTTACAGCATGCTATTTTCTTCGCAGTTTCCTTAAATAATGTTTTTATTTGAAAAGTTTTAAGTTCAACATTTTGGTTCTTAGAATCATGTTAATAAGTTACTTAGGAGAACTGCTTGCGATGTTCACGACACGTGATTTCTATTTGCGTGAAATAATACCTTGTGACTTAGGCATCATAGCCCACGTAATGCAAGCATAAAATGCGATTGCATTAGATTCAGTGAACTATCTCAGCTATCTGGAAATTCACTACGAAAATACGTCTTAGAATTATTAAGCTACATTTTTAAAACCCTCGAAAATTTCAATCAGATTGTACATTTTGGGTTACTTTAAGTACTCGTCAGTTTGTAAATTCTCCTAATTGCATGGGTGCACCTTTGAGTTCTCTCGCTTCGTCAAAACCTAGATTGCCTACTTTCTTTCCCACCCATCGTTTTGAAAGTAGAAATTAGTGCGTATAAGATTAAAATCAAATCTAATGTTCATTGTCATATGTTGTCATTTTCGTTGTTGTCTCCGTCGTATTGCAGAAGAAAAAGTTTCATTTGATACATTCGCTTTCGATGTAAGGCCGAAACTTTCAAAAGCTGCTTTCGAGAAACTTCTCCACTTAATATGTTTCCCGGAAGATAGCGCAAAAGGGTTATTATGGATACGGTCACGCATTCTCATTCTCACAGAATGAGAATGCGTGGTGAATGATGTAGCGTGCGAGTTTGATTTCTGTTAGGTATTGGACAGGTTGCCGCAAAATTGAAGGGAAATAGATTTCTGTGAGAGCAAGTTCATGTTGGATCAGATTGAACTGGAGTTGAATCTTTGATGAATCAGTACCATTCTAAAATTTTACTACAGTGGTAACTTGGTTAACGACGAGTGGCTGTTGTCTTAAAATGTCTCGGAAAGCGACACAGTCTTTGGTTTACGACGTCTTCTGGGGAAATTTTACGATTAAAAACTGCTTTTAATATCATAAATTTAATAATGATATTTTTGTTCTAAATATAATTGAATATACCATATATTAATCATATCTAAATGAGTTTTATCTGCATATTTGATATGAAGAATGATTGGAAAATCGCGCCTTGGACAACGACGGTTTTGGTTAACAACGACGATCTTGGAACGGATTAGCGTCGTTAACCAAGGTCTCTGTATTTAAAACATAGCGTTCTATTATTTAAGCCGGTAGAGAACATTAGTCAAGAGATAGTCTAAGCAGCATATATAGTCTTACAGAATGAAGGAAAGACTGTAGGCTTTACACGGCAATTTTTATTTTAAATAAAAACTTACGATAAGGTATGAACGGAACGTTACTGTGATAACGATTACTGGTGGAAACTGTTCATGTTTCATTAAAAATTAAGATCTTTTGTGTAAAAGTACTAAGTAATTCCATCATTCTACACGGTAGATTTCCATAGGACGTCGACTTTTACTAAGAATATGATAGAAATTTTGAAATGAAAAAATGAAATTGTCAAAAGTTTATGGTTTCCTGCAACAGAAAAATAACCCAAACTTTGATCGAATGTTTTATATTTCGTTTTATCTTCACCTCTCGGTTGTCCTCTAAGGGTGTTTTCTACAGCAGAGGGAAACGTTATATGGATACGGGAAACCTGAGAAAGAGTGCGGAGATAAAAAACGAATGTAGAGGAAACGGTGGCGAAATAAGTGTAGAGAATACGGCATCAGCGAGGACCGAAAATGAGATCGGCCAGGGGAAGAGTTGGAAATGGAAATAAAGCGAGGGAGAGGAGAAAAGTGAGAAAGGGGATATGTAGGACGTGACAGGGACAGACAAAGCATTAGAAAGGGCGGCTCCCTCTTCCATCCCTTTCCCAGTCAGATCTTTCTCTCCCTTCCATTCCCTATTGATGGCCTCGAGTCGTGCGGATTCTCATCACGATTTCACTCTTCTGTGCTCCGTGTATTCACCGGATGCCGTCCAAAATCACAGAGAATTAGGCACTCCGGAGAAGGATGGAGGCCGTGGAATTCTGATTAACGAACACTCATCGCGCAAGTATCAAATCTCCCCAAAAACATGCATTCCGTTGTATGCGCGCTTAGACTTAAGTGAATGCATGCACCTTGAGTATATCTCAGTGGCTTATTAGAGGTTTACTAGAAATCTTTTATTATGAATGTACTTTAAATATTGTTGCTAACAATTGAACCGCGAATATACATGATGGTAACGAGATCGACTTCGTTGAAAACCTTCCCAGATTCGATTCCAGGTCGGGGCTCACGTGCGAAAGCTGTTACAGCAATTAAATATATTACCACTTCTACTATTTCCAACACAATCTCTTATTATTATTAGTAGTAGTATTGTTAAAAGTGCTTCGACAGCTGAGGTAATTTCGCAGGTAGGCTACCACCGGGAATCGAACCCGGGACCGCTTTCACTGAAGTCGAGAACCCACTTGGCTATCCGGGAGCCCACGATCTTTCATTCCCGTACCACTTGCAGGCTTCCATTTTTTTATAAGTTAAACGTTGAAAATGCTTGTCTATTCCAAATGTCTCTTTTCTGTCATTTAAGAGTAATGTATCATGAAGCTTATTTATGCAGTACCACGTAATACTATGTTGTGTCCTAATGTATTTTTTTATTTATAGTTTATTTCATTTATGTCGTGATTTTATTTTTCCTTTTTTGTCGCATGTTTGTATCTTAGGAATTCTATTTTATTTATCCGAAATTTGCGTTACCAAATTGTGCTTTAAATTTTATTTTTATGTTTCCGCGATTTCTTTTCTAAGCCCTTATCTGTAGGCGTTTCCCAGCAACGTGTATTTTCTTCGTCAACGTCTTTCTTAGTTACAAATATTTTTTCCCACCCATCTATTTTTTTTTATTTTATTGGACGTAATTTCGACTAAAGGGTCAACCTATTCTATGTTATCTGTTACTTTCAGTTATGTGTATGTATGTAGTTTCAAAGTAAAATTGTCTTACCTATTGTTGTTGTATAAGTAGGTGTTATATTATTGTGGTATTCTTATTGGAATATTTGGATTTCATCGCTTATTTTCAATACCATAACATATCTTAGAGGTACTAGAAATAATTCTAGTGCTTGTAGGAAAACTAACTACAAATTAATAGAGATACATACTAATTAATCAAAGAACATTTTAACGTATTTTACCGTTGAATGGTGCAATTAAATCTTAGCGAAATGATATTAGGGCCCCAGAAATTTTGCAACTCAGCGTATACTTAAGCGCTTAAAAATTAAATATAATTCCACCTGTCGCTATGAAATCTAAAGTCTAACTTTAGTTTGTCTTTTGCCGTCACGAACTGTCAGAAATAGCTGGAAATTTTTATGCGGAAGCTTCCGGTGCTGTTTATTGTTTCCTCCTTTGCGTGCGAATAAAATATCATTATGGAAGGTTACCTTATTTACTCATTGATATTTCATTAACGTAGACTAAAATAAGGAGGTTATGATTAGATTTTTTGGAGATTAGGTAGCCAAGATCTGCACACTATTTCGCTAAATTTTAGCTCGGTTCAAATTAAAATTCAATATCGGTAGTAGTAGCACGATTGCTAAAAGAGACAGCTGAGATCATACCGCACATATAGAAACATCCCACCAGAAATCGAGTTAGAATTGTTTTCGACATAAGCCAAAGGAAGTACAGCAATAATGCAATGAAACTCGAATAATTGAAGAAGAATTATCTTGAATGTACCAAAAATTTTATGCTGGTGCACACGAAATCCTTTTATGT
Source organism: Ladona fulva (assembly GCA_000376725.2). Classification (NCBI taxonomy): domain Eukaryota; kingdom Metazoa; phylum Arthropoda; class Insecta; order Odonata; family Libellulidae; genus Ladona; species Ladona fulva. The sequence continues at coordinate 244,180 of KZ308744.1, forward strand.
CTCACAACGTGGAGTAACACGGTCGAATTCCTTAAATAATACGGCAGGTCTTTGAATATTTATCTTGCTTCTCTCCTTTGACATTTTAGGGCATTTTACAGTATATTCAACGCGAAAACCTCTTTCACTTAACGTTTATTCCTGCAGTCACGATAGCTGGAGAGGAAATCGACCAAGCTATTTCTCTCTTTTTTAATCGTTTACTTGTATAAAGATTACGAGATACTTCTTTCCATCATGGAATGATTCTCATCTCATTTTTTCGTAGAGGAATTTGACCATAATCCTAGAATAAGTCCAATCTTAAATTTTTTAGTTACTTTGCGAGTGAAGGTTTTATTTTTGTATTTTTTCTCTTAGATCTTATTTCCCGGATAGGCTATGTTTGCTTAGATACAAGGAAAAAGGTGAAAGAAAACTTTGCACATTAAGCTGTGCACTTAGGAATATTCCCAAGGAGACACGGACGTGAAAAATGTTGACAGGATTGGGACTAAAACCAGGATTTTCCACTTCCCGGGTGATTGCTCTAACCAATTGAGATATCCTGTCAGAACAATTAGACATGCCGTTGAGGAGACTTTGTGGGCAGCATATCAAAGAGATAGCTCAATTGGCTGGAGTAGTCACCCTGAAAGTGGAAGATCCGGGTCGAAGTCCCGGTCCTGTCAAACTTCTTTCGTGTCCGTTTCTCCTTAGGAGTATCCATAGGCAAATGATATAACTCACGTGTTTTGTAATGCGGAAATACATTGCATTATTTAAGTATTGTATTACCTTATCCTCGAAGAGTAGTTCTAATAGTTGATGCAACGGCATATCACCGAAAACTACGTTTATGTACCTGCTGAGGTAAAAAATATTTAAAAGACATAGTTGTGGTGATATTTGGAGCTAGTATTCCTTTACACAAAAATAGATTCCGCGCTGCTGCTGGGAATAGAAATATTATAACATACTAAAATCCCGAGCGGAAGTCTAAATCCAGTTAATTCATAGGCTTTATTTGAGTTGAAGAGTATTTTAAGATTTTGTTTATGAAAAGAAGGAAATTAGACACATAATTTTTGATAAAGTTTATGATCCATAAAAGCTCCAGGTATCAACAGACGAAAGTGTTTCTACGTAAATCCTATTTCTATTAAAATGGTTCCAGAGTCGAAAGCATAGCATGATTATATTGTTGATAGAAGTGTATATAAGCATAGCATGATTATATTGTTGATAGAAGTGTATATAAGCATAGCATGATTATATTGTTGATAGACACTAATTTCAGACAAGGTCAGTTCTCTCTCACTGAGCATGAGTGGTTTTTCGGAATGTATACAGTAACAGAACTGATTCTCGAGCATTACAAGCTACCATTATTTGTTGAGGTATTCGACCGACTTTAATTCTTGTCTTAATGTATTGCATTACAATACTGCCGATATGAACGTGGAATTGCGTAGTTCATTTTGCCATTCGACAAGTGAAAATCACATGTATTTAATATATATTCTTATTTCCTAATCTATGCTCCCATAGCTATTTCCTTTCCATGCAAAATTTCGTCTTCACACGGAAAACGATCTAATGTAATTTCGTACGTAAAGGCGAACACTTAGTAGAATTCCCAATAATTTCCTCCCTTCTCCCTAGAATAGGAGTCATGTTTGAATGTTCTGGCTTGATACCCCGTCTTGAAAGGTGGGAGACTCCGGGTTCGAGTCCCAGTGCAAGCAGACTGTTTTAACGTTAATTTTCCCTTGTAAATTACTATTTCATTCGTGAATAAATAAAGATAACTCAGGTCATTGACTATGTGGAATTACAGCTCAGCAGTTTTGCAGAGAAGCAAAGTAAAGAATTTGAAGTATCAGTCAATTTACCTTTTCAACCTTAACAATATAATGAATTTTATCTTTAAAGCGTGCGCCAGCTTCTATCGGGTATCAAAGTTGTGTCATGAAATTTCCCATTATAATCTTTAAAGGGAATGTTTTAGACAAAGCATAACTTATTGCCCTTTTCGGAACATTCTGAATCCTTTTCATACTAATTTAAAGAATTCAGATATCACAGTTAGTTTGCTTTCAGTGATACTAGTCTAGTAATATTTCAGTGGAAAGTATTCTCTTAAAATAAGCGTACCACATTCGTTGTCTGAGGTGAAATGTCGATTAGGACACTTTAAATATATGGAACATGCCTTTCGGGTGATATTTCATTGACTGTGCCTTCCACTTTTGAAAAGGAAAATATTCTAGTAAATTTAAAGCACAAAGACGCATTATCTCTTATCTAAATTACAAATCGAATGATTTTTCGAATGAGTCCTAGGCATTATTGAGTCAAGTTTAGTGATGTGACTTGCAGATATTCCACCTTACAGAGCGATAGTTCTTTTCTCGGAAAGCTAACTAAGTATTTCCTCCGAAAGGAACGAGGATTAACATCACTGTTTTCTTTTAGTTCCACCCCATTGGATTTTACGATCGGAACTGCTTAAGAGGAGATTAAGACGCTCGTTTGTTGGAAACCTAAGCTTTTGCGGTCTGCGAAAGAAATCTCTCTTTGGAGTTGGCAAATATATCACCGTTCCCGAGCAATCCTTTCAATCGACGTGGGTTCGTTCACCCATTTGGCCTAGGCTAACAAGTGCGGTCCATACCATCCGTACTGGTATCCGGATTTACATAGAAGATGCCGCCGCTTTACTGCTAATCTTTATCGCAGGGTCGGCTTTACTGAGGCCTAATTGAACTTAGGTAGAAACTTTCGGTTGGACTACCGTAGCGGTTGAATGACGTTCGTAGAAGTCAGTCGAGTTAAATATCGTTCTTTATCCGCAGGTTTCAATCAACATTGAATCTTAATAGCAGCATTCTGGATGGAAAATGTTTGTTTCCGTACCAGGCCTGTGCCCTACAGGCTGTGAAACATATGGGAAATAAATCGAGATGCAATGCAGTTTAAAAGGTTACTGGAGAAGTCATTGTTTTAATTTAATTTCCCTATGAGAATATATATTTTATGGTTGGAAAAGAAAAGGTTTCAGTTCTCGTCTCTTTAGCAATCACTCCGAAAACACTCATCGACCAGCCTTTTCAAAAGGGAAAGTGGATATGGCTGTAAAAGAAGTGCATGAATAATGTAAATTCAATCACACAATCGCAAATGGATACTTTGAAGAAGAAATAATTGAGAAAGATCGAAAATCAACTAAAAACCAATGACCTAATTAAATGAATTACCAAGGTCGGAATCCAAATTTTCGAATAGAGGTATTTGAGTAAAAGGATCCAACATACTTCAGCAACAGTAAACCATCATCAGAGAATGTAGAAGGCTGATAATAATAGTAGATGCAGATATATTTTTAACATTTCGAAGATCTTTTATAAACATTCATGTTATAGTACAATTACAAGTAACATAAAATTAATATGGTCCAGCATGACTTCATGGATTTTCATCCACGTCTTAAAAGAAAGAACACTTCGTAACTTCCACAGCAAGCTTCCGCTGTAAGTTACGAAGTGAAGTTTCCTTTAAAATTACAAAGATCATACTAAAACTTAATGATATGAAATCACCCTTAATAAACTACTAAAATGTCTTGACATTACATTCTATAGAACGAATTTTCTGTAAACATTGGTTTTATCCCATAAACCCATAAAATATTCTCGGAAGTGCAGATTAAATATGGCTTGTGTATTTTTCAAGTTTAGTCCAAGCTCCAGGATGCATTGCTTACTGTGATTTTAAATAGAGACAATTCATAGTTCAAGATCACTTCTTAATAGTTTATCAACGAATAGTGGAACGATGTGAAACTTTAGCGTTGTAGGAATACAAATAAAACTGCGAAAAACTTATTTCTTCATATAAATAATATACAAATAATAGGACCATTTTATCGGGTTACGAGGATAGATTCCTAAATTCTTAACGCTGAATTTTTCGCATAACATTTGGAAACACTTGCATTCGAAAGCGTATAGCTCGATTCCGACTTGGTGTTAAATTTAGAGTAGGTGGGCTCACAAGATTTAATCTACGACGAACTCTTGTGAAACATAAGTGTACCGTACACTGAACAATCGAAATGTATTTTCCAAATCCAGAAATGTTCTGTCCATAAGTGATACATTTTCAAAGACTCACGTGCATATGTATTGAACACATATACATAAAAATATAGACCAAAACTTGGGAGAAAAAATGCCATTGATAGAAAAATACAAATGGATGGATGCTAACTAAACCTCTCTGTGTATAATAAATTTGATGGCTGTTACTCTCTATAATTATTATAAAAAATATTGGTTGATCAAATACAAAAGATTATTACGATTCACCGCAGAACGTTCTTTTCCTTTTCCTACGAGTGCGATTCTCAAGGCATTATTATATTTTCTCTGTTTTTATTCCCTTTTATCAATCAAATTCCATTGGCTTCCTCTTCAAAGTTTCGGTCTTCGTGGCCGTCCCTTTATGCTTTCTTTATCGTAAATCTGGCGCTCTTTCATGTATCGTCGTTTTTCTTTCGTCTTTTATGTGGTTGTCAATCATGTTTCTTCCTTTCAGATTGATCTTTTGATGGGAGTTTTCTTTTGCTATCCTCAGTGAAACTCGTTTCATCGCCCACAAACCTGTGTCGCTTCGCACATTGGTTTTAAATTCCAAAGGAGCTCCCACTTTTCTGATTAAAATGAGTAAATCAAAGAAGTGCCTTTCAAACTATCATAAAATCAATATTGGACGAATCGTTTTGCCTATTTAGTCTACGCATGCTTTTCTTCAACGTTTTAAGGAAAAAAATAGAGGTTCGAAGGGTTACTTATACTGAATCTTTAGCCTTGTTGTTGGTGCTTATGTGATAAATTTTGTCCAGCGCTTTTGAATACCCATTTAATTTGAAGATCCCTTTTTGAAATAAATTTCCGTGTATTTTGTTGTTTTCCATGAGTATTTTCTGTGACATTATTTACGTCATGAAACACAAATGAGTGAAAGGATATGTAAATGCGTATTGATGTTATGAATATGGTATCAAAATTGGTGGTGAAATAAGTGTGTAATTATGTGTGTGCTGAAATCACTACGGTAATACCCTTACTTACGGCACCCCGACTTACGCGATCTCGGAGTTACGGTTCTTGATCTTCTTCTTCAAGATTAAACGGTGTTCGCTCTTTTTCCAAAGAAAGTCTGGTAAAACAACAGAAACTGATCATGTATCTCATTTGACCAATATTGATACATGTGCCAATAATTCCGGGTAATTAGATCTGAAAATCAAACTTGATGTTACGGACCGCTAAGGTGGAGTGGTTAGCGTGCTAACGTTCCAACCAGAAGGTCCTGGGTTCGATTCCCGAATAATCGAAAGTTTCTGGTTAGGGAATGGATAATAGAGGTTAGCGAGCTTAGTAAATTGCTGAATTAAATTTTATGGTGCTGACATCCGTATAGGATACGTGGGGGAAACGTTACTTAAGAACCCGACACCCCAGGCCCTATTCCGCCAAAAATACAAGATGGCAATTGCAAGTTTGACAAAAGCTCTCGGTGCAATGAAAAAAGGCTTTCAAACGTTTAAAAGAAAAACATACTCCAACGAAGAGCGCGTCGTAGCTACTAAGAGAGGAATAAAAATATATTACCATAAGTAACTTATGCGTATTTTTTTGTACTTCATATGATTAGTATCACCACAATTACGAAGGTGGAATGTATAATTAGACTGGGCTGTGAAGCAAGTCCCTAACTCTAGATCTCAAAGTTAAAACTTCAGGGGAAGAGCGAGAATAAGAAAGGTCCACCAAGAAAAATAGTGTTGTAATATATTCGTGTTTCTTTATTAATTTCTATTCGAGTTTTGACGGAATTCACCTCTGGAAAACTGGTCTAGCGGACGGCATTCAGTTTGGCTCTAGATTTGTTTTGCCAGATATTCTCTTGTTAGTGCAAAAATTCGCCTGCCCCTGGATTGTTGGCAACATTGCGTATTCTGTTTGTCTTCGAGTGTTAATGCACATCCTGCCCACATCCCTGTAAAAGTTAACGTGCTTGGTTAACTAGATATTGAACGCGCAGAAGTAACAAAGCCTTCGATGAAAATCGTAATTTTCCAATCGAAAGATCTGCGAGCAGTTTAAAATTTTCTGCGGGTCGCGTGCTGGTCAGAGGCCTAACCAGGATCTGTCCATGGGGGGCGGTTTAGATCCATGGAGTATGCAGGGCAATGCCTTCGATCCAGGGGCAGGAATATTTACGCCCAAAATCAAATGAAAGTATAAACAGACGTTCGTCATTTGCTCTAATTTCGTCCTTTGTCGGTCGTTTGCGTCCTATTGTTTGCAATATTTAGTAAAATGAATATAATTGGGATTCGATTTTCATATCCATTATAGAAGTTATTATTATCATTGCGAGAGGCCATTCGCATGCTTTCGTTTGTTGGTGGATCTGTTCTCATGGGGGGATTGGAACCCCCAGAACCGACCCCTGGATATGCCTCTGGTCTGTCTCGTTATTCAGGCAGTCAGTTTTTTAATCGTTAGCTTAGGAAAGTTACTTAAAAATTGCATTAGAAACTGCTCAGCAATGAAATTAATGAAAGCGAATGTTCAATTTTATAGGTTATTCGTTAATTTTATGATATTTATCGGAACTTCAGGTAATTAGGCGCTTGGAAAGGAAACGAAATTGGAATGGCCGCATTGGTGATCATTTCAAATTAGGACTTCCGTCGCCGGAACTTTTGGGCCAAGCTCCGGAGGTCAGTTCTATCACATTCTACTCCGATTGGGCGAAAGAAATTCCCATTCCCGTCTCTCGCATCTCAAACTTTTTGCCAAAACGTGAGAATCTGATCGCAGCTTTTTCCAGGCTATTTCCTTTCTGGTATGAATACGCCGGGACGCCGTAATAATGGAGGCGGATGCAAAGAAGGGGAAGGAGGACGCGGGAAAAAGAAGACGGTCGTTCCGTCCTAGTAACCCGGGTCCCTCGTGAATCGGAAAGGTCTTTCGGTCATTAAACCGGAAAGAAGGGAAAAAGCGAAGATTTCGCTGAGTCTACTACGCTGCCCTTGCGATGATAGGGGGAGATTAGGGGTATCGGAAGAAGTTGGCAAGAAATAGGGCGACGCTAATAAAAAGAGTCGGACGGGATGGAAGTTGGGCAATACGTCTCTATTCTGTGTTCTTTTTTATTATTTCCTTTAATGGAGTTTGGCGATGGCAGGTGTTTGAAAGCTATTAGTTATCGGTAATGAGTTGGGGGAAAAGCAATGGGGAAGTGGAAACGGGATGGTGGCATTTCGGAAAATAGGAGTGCTAATGAAGCTGAGATTAATTAGAAAAGTTGCCTCGATGCAACCTTTTGGGAGAGAAGCTTAAGAACTTTTTGGGTCAATTCCTAAAAACGAGAATGAATGGTGCAGCTGTGAGGCCTTCCAGCTTACGTGATCCGTATTGTCGTTAGTTTTGATGAATCGCCAACTGAGATGACTTTGAAGAGAGTTTGGTCAAAGAACCGTCAGCTTCCCTCACTCAAAGAAATTAAAATTTAAATAAAGGACGAATTTGACATCTACTACGCTTAGGTCTTCCGTTAATCAACTAATTCAGAGGTATCTTTTAATTATAGATTATTAGTCACGTTATAGCTCATGCCTACCCAAGTTCAAAACGGATGAATTTTAATATTTAGTAAGCCTGAGAAAGAGTCCTTAAGCTTTGTATATAAAAAAGAAGTGTTTACGTAAGTCTTAAGTTAGATCAGCATTCAGGGGATCAAGAGAACGAACAATGGAATGGATAAATTAATTAGCGAAGGCATCTACATGTCGAGCAACGCCACCTTTGGATAACTGTTTGTTTTCTCCAATAAAGAATGTATTTACAAGTACTGTTCCTCTACATTGTCACAGTTTTATTCAATTTATCATATATAAGTGAATCACATCGCTCATCCTTAGTTTGATTATCAAAGAAACCTAAATTAAAATATATATTATATACCGGGGAGATACCTCGTATTTCATATAAATTTGTCTTTTATAGATATCTTTCAGCTGTATTTCACCTTCAATGTCTTTCACAGTTGTATTTTCACAATTTATAATCTGATTTTGAACTTAATCGATTAAGAAAGCAATTTCACAAATTACAAATTTTCACATAAATATTTTACGAGGTTTTGCTCTACAAAGGACATTAATTATTATCTTAGAAAATGTCGTAAAATTGAATAAAGGGATTTCAGACCATCTTCTGCGTATTTTTTTGATATCACTGTAAGTTAATTTGAATATAGACTAGCTTTATAGTTCCAATTAACGTTATTATTGGAACTGATCAGAAAAGAAGCCTTCATATATCAACAAAGGAATTAGAATATATTTGAAATATATTTCTCTTACCACATATGAGTAAATTAGAGCTGTCAAGGACTTAATATATTGCGTCACTTTTTCTTTTTCAAAACTGAGTGACTAATTGACAGAGCGACGTTTTTGTGCGGTCTCAAATGAAAGTTGATTTCTTCTCCAAAATTGATATCAGTGTACGCAATCATAAAACATCCGCACTAGCATTTCGGTGAAATAAATCTTTATTTAGCAATATCCTCTACTTTTCCTGCCTCTCGTATATGACTCAGATACCCGTTATATTACTCTTTTTCTCTTTTCGTTCCCCCCTATACACTTCATTGATCCAAAGAGCTTCCTATCGTCCATCCATAAATTCCAATTACCTTATTAATAATAAACGGAAAATATGACGCCCAATCAATATATCAACCCGCGTTAGGGAAGATTATATTGCTTATATGGTAGCTTTTTATTCACCTCACCTATAACTCGAATGAATCCTGATCGCTGTATCGCAGAAAATATTTACCTCACGATATATTTTATGAGCCCATAATTTTGCGAGTTTTCAGCTTTTCTGGTACAAATATGGTGTATCTTTAAATATTTTGATACTAATCTATTAGATGCTCTATTAGATCGATTAATCTAATAGATCTAAGATATCTCACCTGATGATGACGCTATGCATTGGAACGCGGGTTGTGTTTTTCCTTTTTTATTCTAGTGTATAAATTAAAGTGTTTATCTCATTTACTTTTATCTAGTCTACCAGAGTTTCTGCCAGCTGTCTCCACATTTATGGTTTCGTCATATATATGATAATTAAGCGATCTTTAATCGATAGTGATCGATAGATATGAAATAAATTGCCTATTTTTGTAGAAAGAATGGACAAGCTTATTTCTAAGCGATATAATAACAACATAATTTAAACACTATTGAAGAGATTTCTTCTTCCAAATCCAGCATCTTGCGGATTTTTTTCTCTACGTTCTATATCTATATCTTCCTTAAGTCAATCGCTATCGTGTGCGTGACAGTGGGCGTTGGTAGGAATGCTAAGTTGATCTTCTTCCTTCCGTATGTAGTTGAATTCGAGTATTGTAGCGAATACAATCGATTCATTGAGTGTAGCTGAAAAAGGATATAGGAGTTTTTCGTTTAGAAAGACAAGTGGGAGTCGGTGACGTTTAGGTATAGAGAGACTTTGTCTCCAAGACGGACCCTGGAACAAGTTCATAACAAAAAAATACTAATTACTAGTCTTGGTAGCATGAGATACGTATTTTCCTTCAGGTGTGGACGAAAGAAATATAACGTGAATGCGACTGGATTAAAAGGGAGAGGAAGCCCGGAAGAAAACTTGGTAACGTAACGTGAACATGGTAAATGAGACACGCAGAAAGGAATAGTGATATGTTATGAGAGAGAAAAAATTGAAGGGGGCCAATTAATTACACGATTTACGGGAGCCTGAAGGAAGTATTCAAAAACAGTAACGAATAAGCAGAGAAGTAAAGAGAAATCTCCTCAAAGGTTATTTGTGTGCGTCGTTTTGTATTCTATACTTTCTCTCTTCACCTCATTTCAACACTTGCGTTATTAGTTCTCTTTTCGTCTCCCAAGGGAAAGAAGAAAGGCGCACGAGTGGAGTTTAGAGAGGGTCCATTAACGGAGGTTATGTGTTGGATGTGGGCAAGGGCAGCGGCGAGGCCGCACTAAGGAAGCTTAAGAGATCGAGGCTATCAAGGACCTTTCTCGGATGACGCCTCCAAGTGGCTTATACACAGGACTACACAGGTGCGAAAGAGCTTTGTAGTTGGAGACGCGGTGGGAAATTCAGCGCATAAGTAGGAAAGTGGAAGAGGCGATAAACAGATAATTAAATGAGATATTCGTTTGTCGCTATAAAGCGGTTGGAAGATACGTTATAATGCGAGAGGAATTTGCGTTTAATAAATGAGTAGCTTTCGTAATTAAGGTAGCTAAAATTTTATGAAGTGCGTATCGTAAGTATCGGGTGAAACCGTATTCAGAAGTATCTCTTGTTGTTCGCGAAGGGTCCTTATGGAATTTCGGATAACGTCAGAATTCGATATCAAGGTATGCTTCTAGTATTAGCGAATGAAATTGGGGAGGTGTTGGATGAATTAAATTTTATGAGTACAATGAATGTTTACCTGATGAATGAACACTTTCACCAAATATCGCAAAATGTTTAATGCTTCACTTTCCCTTTTCTGTTATCATCAATTAATCGAGCTTGAAGCAGTCAAGGAAAACAGTATTTGCATTATCTGGTCATACTTTTCACCTTTAGTTTCATAACCATTCTGGTGCTTAAAGTTTGCATTATTAATTGCTTATAGAAAATTGCAGCATATTATTAGAAGATAAAGATACATATATAATTATGCCTACAACTGTTTGCTATTATAAATTACGATTATTTTCTCTAGTTTATTTAATTTAACATCAAAAGATATACTTCGAACACGCAAATCCTCAATGCTTCCTATCATAAATATTAAGGACCGATTTTCAAGTTAAATAGTTAGAACTAGCAGAGTTTGAAGCAAAAAACTCTTGATTCCTTACCTTCAGGTATTTAAATTTACTGAGGATTCGACTTTTTAGCACTTCATTCATAACTAAAAATGTTACTTTACAATGGGCTATAATTTACCGATACAATCACTTTTACGATAGTTTCGTTAGATAAAGTGCATTCCTGACTATCCTGGTTGCGGATAGATCTATAACAAGAATCTAACTAAGAAAGTATTTTCATTTGTAGCTTATGATGTACACTGTATTTAACCAGCCCGGAAGTATGTATGATGTATGAAAATTTTGTAAAATGTATCTTTTCCTAATCTCTCCAGAAAGATACTCTGGCAAATGTACAGTGGAGAGCTGCTTTCATCGGATGCCGAACAATCTAATTTATCGAGTAAAATGTAAAATATTTTTCTTTTGGTGCCTTTGAAGTCGTTTGGACAGTTAATGATGTGAAACATCAGAGAGAGGGAAACATATTCTAATGTTATTACGCGAGACAGATCTAACTGATGGAAACATCTCTGCGAGTGGACCCCTTGAAATGAATACCTTGGTGTTCTTTTCCGTCTGTTGAAGCGAAAATAAAATACTAAATGTTGTTATCATGGATAGCTTTCGAAGGACAGATGGGGAAGCGGGCTTTTAGACTTGTATATGAAATAGGTGGAACAAGTATTTGCAAGCAGAAAAAGCAGGTGAATGAAGAAATTAAATAAAACTTGATGCGAACCCTCGAGGAAAAAAGGAAAGGTTTCTCTGTATATATTATGCGAGAGAAAATTTATATTTTTCCAATTGAAAGAAGCAGATTTATTTTGTAAATATGATTTACAAGAAAGCTTGAAGACTTAATTGAGTCTTATACTCATTTGGTCCCATAACTACGTATGGTTATTTCCTTCGGGTAGTTTTTGGGCTAATTCGAAGTTAGTAAGGTAAAAACCTTGTATAATTGTTTGCTGCGCAATTGTTCTTGCTAATTTTGACCTGGCAGTGATATATGAATTAATATATCATCAACTGTGAACTGTGATCAATCTGTGTGAAGAAACTTTCATGATTGTGCAACAAAATTTCCGCGTGATTCTATTTACAGTTGTTTTCCTTTGGCCCTTGATGTTGTTGGCGAGACTCTTTCCTTTCGTCCTCTATATTCAATATAAGGAGCACCTCTTACATTTCATGATTTTTTTGCAAGTCTAACATTTGTCGGGTAATTTCTTTCTTCGGATCATTTCAGGTACTGTTTACCTCCAAGTTAGGTTTAGCTTAGTTAGCTTTCTCTTCCGTGTTCTGATCTACACCTTACGTTCAAATTCTATCAGATTTGGTTGACATAATTTTTAATGGTGTGTTTTCAAAGAGTTTTCGTTAATAAGGCGTTATAGTAGCCATCTACATCTACATGTAACCTGCAAGCTGCTTTTTGTCATGAGGTAGAGGGTACGTGCACCATGAGTCAACGTCCTTAATCCATTACTTTCAAATCGTACCGTTTACGGAAAAAATGATTTCTTGAAAGGACTAATTTTAAAATCTGTTTTTCTCGCAGTATCAAACGACTCGTGTACATTGAGGAAGCGTTATATCGGCTACATCTTCCACGAATGTGCTATCTCCAAATTTATTAAGCAAATCAATCTTCTGTTTCAGTATTCTATCTTCTAGAGATTCCCATCGAGCGTCCGGATGCATCTGAGTAACGCTCGGTGACTTTTTATTAAAATTAAAATTTGCATTGCAATTTGGCCATTTGGCCAGGTGGCAACGTTGGAAGGAAGTATAACATGATAAGTTGAAAACTGCCTGGCATTCGCCCAAGACGGTAAGGAAAAACCTCCAAAAACCTCCCGTAGGCAGGTTGCTTTGGCAACTCTAAACAAAAGATAACCGTTCTTTGTACCGTTTCAACTTCTCGAAAACAGACCTTGTCGGCAGGGTCCTATATACCACATGCATACCCAAGGTTAGCTCTAAGTAATGCATCGATCGTGGACTTATACTTATCTTTTGCCTGCTATTTTCTTGGCAAAGCCAATTTCCACATGGCCGCATTCTGGATCGTTGGATAACCCTGCATCAAATGGAAAAGTACGGGAAAGTAATAACATTGAAATTAGAATTAAGAATAGCTTGACTGTGATGTTTCGTAAAAATATTGTGTGATATTTCGTAAAAATATTATTACGCTAATTAGAAGATGGAAAATACACATCGGCCATAGTGTTTCCCAAGTCGTGGAACGAGTCTGAACAATCGCACTCGAGGACGTTACTTTCGTTTTATTTTATTTGCTTTTTATTTTTCTAATATTTTGCTTAATTGCTAATAAATATTGCAACAGTTTCTCTGATGTTCATCAACAACATAGGTGTTCGTAAAGTATTAAATTACGTATCACATATTTAAAATGTTACTACATGTACATGCATTACAAGTATGAAATTACGTAAATGACATATCAATAAAACGAATTCTTTGGTAGTGAGACTTGGTTGTCTTGAGGATATGGGAAGCGAATCTTGGGAGCGTTAAGATTGGGAAACAATGATATTGACCATAACTTGTATTGTTCAAAAAAGTTCGCGAACTCCGTTTCAAGGAAATTCTACGAGAATTAGAGAACTCTGTTTGAAGCTACAGTGGATTAAGTTTTTTTCCGATTTCAGCTGTGTCTAAACAAGACCTCCTAAAGCTAAAATATATATAGGGGAAATTCTTGATTATTTCGCGTACTGTGTGGACCGTTTTTCCATTGGAAATGAATACATTCCGCAAAGAGAGATGCAATAATTTCCATATAGCTGTCTTGCTCGGTTTTAGTACACATAAATTGTCCAAGAGAATTCTCTCTCTTTGGCGAAGATTCCATTGTTACGCATCGATTATTCTCTTACGTATTCTCCCCCGCGAAAAAAATTTAGCCGTTTCTTGCCAAAGTACTCCATTGTGGTCTACATTAAGATAAGTACTTGAAAGCTGATATCTTGAGTGTGTGCGGTAAGGAGAACATTTTGAGAATCGGGTATTATTAAAAGAAAAAGCTTTCTCACTCCTAAAGCGGAAAACGAAATGAATTTTTTCCGCTCGTTCTCAAACGCAAGAGTGGTTTTTGAGGGGATTTCCGCGAAGAATGCGGGGAAATGAGGGAGAGCTCTTGAAGGAAAAGGAAAATCGGGGAGAATGGAAAAGAAGGGAGCTTTAAAGAAAGAAATTGGTGGGCGAGTAAGAAAGCGATCAGTGAGAAAAATAACTCTCTGGGAAGTGTCTTTTATGCTGGACTTAGACGAATTCATTTGAAAAAACCATACCTTGCGTTTATCAAAGAGCGAGTGTACAATTCGGAATGAGGAGTGGAGAGATCGTGGACGAGGTTCTGGTTTCCGTTTCAATAAAAGTCAAAGGGTCCCACGGATCTGTAAGTTTTAGAAAAGCTTGAATCGTAGCTGATTTTGAACAATGTCAATAGTTTTGTTATGTCTTTCGGAAATTAATATTGGGGGGCTCTTTTATTTAGAGGAAGACTAGTGAAGTATAACGGTGACCCGTGTTAGAAAACATCAAACGAACATACAAAATTTTACTGCAAATGCGTTCACTTGTTTTGATTCTTTCTAGAATGTAAAAATCGAAGTAGCAGATGTAAAACGAGTTAAATTAATGCTGCTTTGTGTTATTTTTCTTGGATGGGTGGATTTTAGGAGGCAATATCAAAAGTACTGTAGGCCATTAGCCAACAATTCGCTTTTTCAATGGAACTTGTAAAATCGCTACAACAAGTACCCTAATTTCGGACGAATAACACGAAGATTAGAAATTTCTCATGCATGTGATAATTACATGATAAATTGCATTAAAAATGTTACTGACGTTTTCATCTACCGAGTAGCGAGACTCGACTTACGAGATATTAAACGGATTTTATGGATTCAAAGGAAAACGGGTATGGGTGACTTTGCGCCAAATGGTGCGCACCCAGGAAAAATCCCAAGGAAGAATGGACTTGAAAAAAGCCTGACGGGACCGGGAATCGAACCCGGGTCTCCCAATTGCCGGTCGGGTGCTCTGTCCGTTGAGCTATCCCGGCATAACCGGGTCAGACTTTTTTCAAGTCCATTCTTCCTTGGGATTTTATGGATGATAAAATATACTTTATTGCATACTCTTCGAAGCATTTTTGATGTTCATCTATGATGATAATATTCCACTGTAATTTATCAAATGTCACGGCCTTTTTCATCAAGGACCCTTGCCTGGAGCAGGATACTGCTGAAATTGTCGCTTGAATATAGGTGCCATTGAAATCGCAACCTTTAAATCACAACTGAGCGAACACGAGTCACGAGTATTACTCTTCCTGAAAGAAACTGAGCTATTCCGCACCTTTTAAGTAAGAGTAAAATGGAATTAGCTTTAAAATTGTGACACTATTTTTTAAACTGAAACAAAAATAAATTGAACATACATTGTTCTTTATCCAGCGCTAAAAGGCAAACGATAAATATTTAATTCTCAGTATATGGTAACAAGACCAGAATAGAAGTATATACAGTATATTATACATTAATTTGGTTACTTGATCCACGATTAACGGACGATGCAAAGGTTTATTTAAGGATCGTTAATTGATCTTACATATCGACGATACTAAACTCCTTTTCCCAATGGGAACATTTGGGGATGAACACAACTTCATCCGTTTGCCACGTGTAAGGGAGACCGAGGAAATGATTTTGGATAGGGAATGACGAAAAGGAACGTAGCCAAAGGAATTTCATATGGGACGGTCTACATTCCGTGGCTAACATTGCGTTTGTCACACCACCTGTTTCAAGGCAAGAAACACTTGCACCGCTCGGAACCCTTCGTAAGCTGCCAAACCCTTGTTCTCTTTTATTTTCCAGTCCCATACACGGGTGCTGTGTGCTCCACTCGGCAGGTCATCTACAAACTGCCGATAGTGACATCAACCCGAAATCATGCACATGTTTGA
Organism: Ladona fulva; assembly: GCA_000376725.2. Classification (NCBI taxonomy): domain Eukaryota; kingdom Metazoa; phylum Arthropoda; class Insecta; order Odonata; family Libellulidae; genus Ladona; species Ladona fulva. The sequence goes on from KZ308744.1 coordinate 260,112, forward strand.
GCACTATCCGAATCTCTCTAATCAATACCTCGTGTTCCTCTATCTGCAGTGTATCATGATGTCTTATGCAGTGGTTTTAATTCCTTGATGATTCTTAAGTAATTTTTCTATTGAAAATAATTACTTGAATTTTTAAAAGAATTTAATTTTGAGATATTTCTGTTTAAAATCCTATTTTCTATGATTCTTTATTGCTTTAGTGCATTGATTTCAGTGAATTATCATTACAGTACTGCTCAAGTGGTTTTTGTGTACACAGTTTCCTACGCATATTTTAACTTTTACTATCAGTAGGTGTGCGCAGGTTTTCACACCCCACTTCTCTGTGGGCATTTTCCTGCTGTGGAGATATTTTTTCGAAGTTAATACTTAGGTTTTTTACATCCACAGTTGTGTTGTTGCTGCAGTTTCACGTATCTTATTCAATACTTGCCTATAAAGACTTATTGAGGGCAGAGATATCTCATGAATCTCTGAGTTATTATATTTTTATCTTGAAGAGTCTTCAGGAAGCCTGGCGATCGGCTGGTAATAGAGATGCTTCAGATCATTGGAAAACATTGAATTATTTCGAATGCTTAACTTTAAAATTCATATGTGCATGATACGATACAGCGGAGAGAAAAGTTGATTGAAGAAAATGAGTAAATTGAAATATATTTTCTCTTAGATCTCACAATTTTTATTGATCAAGTTAAACTTGGTTTCCCTTTCCTGTATTTTTTCCCTTGGGGGTTACCTCTGACACCGCTTTGTGTGATGCCTGCGTCTATGAGGTTCATTTCGAAAGATGACGTCGCATGGTCCGACGGACTTTCAGCATTGTCTACAATGTAACCCTGAAAGCGATTTGGAGACTTCTCGGCGAAACAGGTCAATGAATAGAGCATCCGCCCGTAAATTGGAAGATCCGGGGTCGACTATCGATCCTATTCACTTTTTTCGCATTTTACTAGCCTTGGGTTCGTTCTCCCTATATATGAACACCATTCATTCCTACATTTCGTAAATAAAACCTATGAACCAGCAGTGATAGGACCGTACGCTAACTCTCCCTTTGCATCGACTGTTTCATGGATGTAGTGTCAGCTCCTAAGGGGCGCGAGGAAAATATTGCGTTTCGAATTGAAATTTTGAGGCGTCGAAGTCTTGAATCCTCACCATTTCCTCCATGTGGGCGCGAGTAGACGGAAAATAAAATCCTATCTGGAATGCATTTCGGATAGGAATTTCAATGGGTGAGCGTTGGCATGAATTATTAAAGATACGCTCCTCTTCCCTTGCGGATGCCGAAGCTCCGAAACAAACGAGCGAAGATCTGAAACGGCGTTGCTTTTCTGCTAGCGAAGCTGATTATTATCGAACCGCTGCGGCAACGAACGAGAACGTTTTATTCGTTTTAAACGACTTCGCCGAACGGCCAGCTTTTTCATCAGCTCAGATACGAGAATTGTTTTGGCGAAATCGTTTGCGCAGAAGATAGGAAGCCGGTGCTTTTTTACACGGCTTTCATTTTTTAACAGCAGTTTTTCGGTACGTCAGTGTTGAAATAGCCGATGGAAAGCGAGGCCTGCTCTCGTTTCAGTCCAAAGTATTTAGAGATTTTTTTCGCGGCGGTCGCAAATAACCCTAAATTAAATATTTTTTCAAGCGAATCCAAGAACAAATTGAAATCATCTATTACCATCTGGCAGACAGCTTCTTATGGAAAATTTGTTAAAAACGTCGAAGTTTTTTATTTTTTATATCAAATCAAACTCTAAATTTATTAGATGAAAAAGGTGGTTGAATTCAAAATGGGTAAGCTAATTTCGGTTGCTAATTAAAGAAACGGCTGACGACGTAACTCTGTGGAATCCTTACATTGCTGAAAATGCGAGAAATAAACTTCGTAGATTCCACTTAATAACGAATTTATCATTGTATAATATTTTGAGGTCTGGCCATCCTCCCTGGTCTAAAAGGTTTATTTTTCCCTTCCTCCGTAGAAAAACGGTATTACGGTAACGGTAAACAGTAAACTATGATGCTGCAAGTATTAAACGACATTATTACCTATTACGGCGATGTTTACGATTTTTCTCTCATCTCGAAAACTTAGTTTTTTTAGTTGAAATGATAATGAAGAAGTAATTAAATTTAATTGCTGGAGAAAATAGGTCCTATCCTATACAAGGTATTTATCATTTGTCATTCGGTATGGGATGGAGAGAAGTGGACCTTTTATATATTCTTGTCTCAGTCTTGTTCATAAAAGCTTCTGTGGTATGATTTATGCTGAATAATAGCATTAATTAAGGTTCCCCCTTATGCAATGTTACGAAAATTGTTACTCGTGGAGTCGTCGTGCTTCACTAATATGGACAAGTTCTGTTTATAGCATTCTGGCTCACTGAGAAAAGCAAGGGCAAAATACCTCACTCCTCTTCTTGCCTAGTAAGCCACATCCCTCTCCCACCTATTCGTGGCTGACGATGGGAGGGATGAGATCCCAACCGACCTACCGACCTTCGGGCTAAATACTTTACAGACAGACAGACACTGAGGATATATCGCAGATGGTTCTGGAAAGCTATGAAGTAAGTTAAAGGAAAGTGAATTGGATTATTGAAAGTATCCCATTTTCGAAAATTAGTTGATTCGTTTATTTTTTAAACTATTAAGTGAAAAATAAATAAGCTTATCTTCTCTTTATTTATGAATCGATCACTAATGGGTTATCCTTTTGCATTCAGTAAATGTCAGTAAATTCAGTATCTCAGAATTATTGAATATTAATCTAAACTTGTTTTTCTTCTCTTGCAGGTGAGTCATTCTATGCAAAAGCGTTGGAAGACTCAGTTGAGAGATAATGTAAGTATTTGTAAATAACGATAGGCAAAGATGTTTCGTATAACAAATTTTTGGTAGATATGTATGTAAAACAGAAAGATTGATTGTATTAAATATTGTCTATTGTATTAGTTAGTCAAATTAGTGTTAGTATTGTATTAGTTGTCAATCTAGTGTAAGTTAGCGTCGCCACCTGACTCAGCGTCTAACTGCGACGGTACCGTATGATAAATAAATAAATATGTACCCCACAAGCCATTTCTCTGTGAATGGCAGGGTAAGCTTTGCAATTTCAGTATAGATAAGATAAGCTCCAGGTTATTTTCGAGAGCTTCTTTATTTTTGAGAGAGTGGATCAAAAGATTTATTTTATACCTCAGATTTTTATTATGAGCCATAAAATGTTCTTCTAAAGCTTCTTTAATATCTCGGGATATCCTTCAGATAATTCTGAGACTCGTAAATTACACAAATCGTAGTCAAGATTTAAGTATTTCCTGAATTAGGTCGTTCCAGTTCCTCCGAATCCGCTTTAAAATCTCGTTGGAAGTCGTCGAAAAGCTTTGCAAGGTTAATCCCACGGTTTTTCTGTTCCTCTATTATGCACAAGTACATGCATGGCGAAAATACGCCAGTTCAGCTTCACATCTCTTCGTTGCTGCTTAAATAATTGCATTGGAAACGCTCAAGTTAAATCGATAAAGTTGGCAGAATAGATTGCCTTTTTCCCTCGTTGGTGCAGTCAACTAGCTAATTCCTCGTTGACAAAATAATACCCGTACTTCATCAAAAATATTCGATTAATCCGTAATTTAATTAAAATTTAGTGTAATTAAATCTCTTGTTTTCCCATCTGTAAGTTCCACGAGTAAATTATGAGTTTATAATATGTTTATATATGAATATTCTTTAATGTCGGCGTGTTTACTTACAATTATACTCTTTGATTTAATTCAGGAGAAAAAGAAACATTTTTTTACGCTGATTCTGATAATAATAAATCTAAACTCAGAAGATTATATTTTTGTGATCCATTACTTGACGAGCTTCGGTAAATTTATATTCCAATGTAATGTGTGTTATGTTGTAAATAATATGAAAAGTTACTACCTGGTTGTTTCCTAGTAGCTTATGTGTATAATTTTAATGAGAGCTACAGAGCTTAAAATCATCAACACTGAGAGATACTCTTACTGTCGTTGGGCTCAAATATGTTATAATTCTTATTAAGATGTCTTGATTACAATCATCATAATAAATTTGACGATGTATTTGAAGATATAAATGTTAATTTAACTTTGAATAAATCTAGGAATACACGTATTATTTGCCGCATCTCCATCGTGGCTTCATTACTAAAATTCGCTCTACAAAAATTGAGGGACATTTACAATTCTTTAAGGAAAAACTCTTTGCTAACGTCATATATATAGGGGTACTGCCATCAAAATATTTCTGGTATCAAATCATTCAACTTTATTACCAAAATATCTCGGTGTAAGTCTTGAAGTAAGAGTTATTTTAAGCCCTGTCAGTAGATATCTAACGCAAATTCATAGCAGCAGCGCTTTTATTAATCCCTGGTTCCCTTACATTGCTGTGAAAACATGATTATACCGCACTTAATTGACTTATTTAAGTACAATATGAACATGCGACGTTATCCGTTTACCTAAACATTCATTACAAAATACGGGAGTAACTGAGGAGGAGGATTACCGACTTCGCTAATTGAAGTAAAATTTTGCAGCAAAAGTTCATCCAAAGTTTACGAATCTGCATTTTCTACGCTCAAGGTTATCCCTTTCCCGAGAGTCATTGTTATTTTTTTGTATTATATAGGTAATTATATTCTGCTGATCAGTTACTTTTAAATTTCTCTTCATTTTTAAAAAGGGACTTTTAATTTAGCTCGTTCCGGTTCCTCTCACCCTCTCTCTGTTCTTTATAATTCAAAAGGAGTTAATTCATTCAATTAACCCAAAAAATTGGTAGGGTGCTTTTCTTCCAAAATTTCCAGAGGGTATGCGATGATTTTTAATATCAAATTAACCCTTGAGATCCTGAGGCCTACAATTTGAGACAATGAAGTTATATTGCAAATTTCTAAAAAAAGACGATAAAAGTGTCTTCTATTAGGCACAGAATAAATCATAGCGGAGCTTGGCATAAAGTATTCAATTACTATAAGATTAATTTCAACATAAACAAGGCATCTACAGATTTACTTCTATTTTCTGGAGCAATAATTAATTTACGCAGGCAATTAACTTTTTCCTCGAATTTCGGTGAAATTTTCCTT
>KZ308744.1:268796-333268 GCA_000376725.2 Ladona fulva
ATATGCTGAGGGTGAATAGAGAGGACATCACATTTTCCCAGGGAAGAAGAAGGAACAACTGAGAGATTCCAACGCTATTTACTGCTAAGAATCAAAGAATGAATCCGTGACTCGATGATATTTGACGGTGATTGTGCTCCCGTAAAATGGAGTGAATTGTTGTTTGTTGAAAGAGAGACGATGGGAGTCCGAAGTTATCGACCTGACAGCCGTTAACTAGTCAATGTATTATTCCAATAAAATGTATTATACACCAAATTATTTGTGTTTTTTTTATTTTGAGACCTATTCAACAAGATACACATTTAAAACAATGAAACCCGCTGTCTTGCCGTGATTCAAAGCAGCCTTTCCTTAGCTTCTTCAACCCAAATACTTTAACTGATAGTGTTTTATTTCTAGTGTATATTATTTAGGAATTCGTTTTTTTATTCTTAAATCACCATAAAGTAATTTGTTTAATATATTTTTGTGAATAATCTCAGTCAGTTTATGCAGGTTTTTCATGCCCTCTTCTTTGAGGGTATTTTCCTGAGCCTCGCTTAAGTTTTTTATATCCACGACTGCATTTTCATCCTTTAATCTAACAATTTAAATAACCTATTTTTATTATTAACTAATTAGATATATTAAAAATTGACGATGAGTTAAATGGAAGTGACATTCGATGAGTCTCAAATCAGCCCAAAATAAAGAAGTTATTTATTTATAATTACACTTAAATTATTTTGTTTGTTTCGTTTTCAACCCTGGTGAGAGTACAATAGAATATATCCTTCATAAGAATGGAACTAATGACGAGACCGAGCCCTTCTTAGTCAAGCCCAATTCACTGGCGACCCCCCAAAAAAGCCAAGGCGACCCCCTTGGGGGTCGCGACCCACTGGTTGGGAACCACTACCTTAGGATAACCCCCCCCTCCCCCAGGCAATGTAACGGTAGTTGGGTTTCAAAGACCCTCACACGAGAGGATGGACGCTTTATGGAAAACATTTTGGAAAGGTTTCATACTAAGAAAGAGCCTGATTTAGAATTTAGAAAATTCTTCCCATTGATATAACTTTTGGTATCCCTCATGTATTGAAATTATTCCATAATTATTACCTTCATCAGGACTGACGTAATACCTAAGGTTAAGATTCAAATTTCCCTTTACTTAATAGTAAATCAATAGATTAATAATTTTAAAATCTGAAATACACCAAGGGTAAGAAAAGGGTGTTTTACTTTACACAAAAAGGAGTGTGCCTTGTAACACATAGAGAAACAGATGTGAAACTAGCGACATTACAAATTAATGTGCACCTGGTCACAGTTTTGTATTATCAAAATAAATATTTCTTAATTTAACTTTGAATTAAATTGAATAATCGTTTAAACTGTGTTCTCTCTAACTGCCTTTTGTGATTGAGAAGGGTTTATCAATTTCAAATAGCATTTAGTGGAAAGTATTTCAAATTAGTATATGTCTTATTTGATGGAATGTTTGTCTGGACGGCTGAAGTAGCTCCTTCGAAACACAAGCTCATCAATCTTTAAAAAAACCTCAAACCCAAAACCTCCCTCGAATTATCAAATGTTGTTTTATATTTGTCAGCGTTTCGCAAAATTTTGACACTGCAGATAAATGAGTCTTCTATCGGTAAGGTTGAGTACCTCTTCGGAATGAGCTTTTATTCAAGTATTCAGATTGATTACGGTGCACGTCAGGGAGATGTAGTTTCTTTATCCCCTATTGGACATTTCAGTTCGCTAAACTAAATGTAATTCGACAATGATAAATGGAACTTGAAATCGTTTCCTCTATACGTTAAGTTATTGTGCTCACCTTCCCTATATTTCCATAACATCCATTTTTACCTCTGTTAAGTGATTTCTCTATCGACGGCTAGCTCATTGCGATCAATTTGTCGATTGTATTGCGTATATTTCTCTGACACAACTGATTTTTAGCGATGAGGTAGATATAAACTAACCTCTAGAATCCTTATATTTTTGTTATACATCAATTCGATTTCTTTATTTATTTATATGTTTTTCATCTGTAAGTTTTATTAAGTTGTATCCGAATAATCATTTTCCATAGTTTCAAAATGTTTAAGCCCTATTGCTATCGTAGTTTAATGAAGGACTGATTTAAATAGTTAAACTGTAGCAAGCGGAAGATTAATAATTTTTTCGAAAAATATACCGTTATTCCGATGATTGCCGTAATTCTAAATTCATTACTAAAGTGCAAGTTTATATAGCTTATCCATACGATTCATCAACGTTAAAATATTTTCCATCTCGTTTGGCGGTATTCCTAGGCAAAAAAACATTACATGAAAAATGAGGAATGTAATCATCTATATGTTTATCACCTTAATTTTAAAATCTTCAATTATCCTCCTCTGAATTCGAGAATATTTGTCCAGAATTCATTCAGAAAACAATCTATAAAGAATTTTAGTTCATTCGTAGGCTACCTCGGAGTACACTAATACTTTTCCTTTGAAGTTTCGGCCCGTCATTATATTTGCATGATGTGTTGTTTAAAAATATCCTACCTGGAATTTCATCGTTGGAATGACACTAATATCGCCCTTTTCTATAGTAGTAGTAGTATTGTTAAAAGTGCTTCGACAGCTTAGGTCATTTCGCACGTAGGCTCCCACCGGGAATCGAACCCGGGACCGCTTTCACTGAAGTCGAACGCGTTGCCCACTTGGCTATCCGGGAGCCCCCCCTTTTCTATAAAAATATATTGTTTGAAAGAGACCTCTCCTGAATGGTGAGAACGACGAGTTCAAATATGACAGTAGAATAATTGTAGCTTACATGTATTTTATTTTAGTGATTTTTCACTATATATAACTTGGCATTTGATGATTAAATTGATAGGTAGGAGGAAGTCTACAATTTTTCCAATAGTTTGTTGATGAAACTGAGGAATTGCTTTTCAATTGCCTTTTTGCAGTAGGATGGAACGTTAAGACCGAATGAAAATAAAAACTCTCGGAACTTTTCCCAATAAACTCGTCGACGTGGACGGTGAATCTACTATACAATGTCCTTCCGAAACATCCTAGTTTGGAGACGTACCTTCGCCCCTCTATCTTTTACGGAAAAAATCAACTCTTCCTCCTGCAGCTTTTTGTCTGCATGCATTGGTAGCTAAAAGCGAGCATGGGCGAACATACGCTCACAGAACCAAATCGCAATGGAAAGTTAACGAATGCGCGAATTGGTTTTAGAGTGAGCTACGTCATGTACGCTCTCTTTTTCCTCGCCGTTTCTTTCTTCGGGAGAGGGGATTAGGCCTGTCATTTGGGATGGCTCAATTAGACCCGAGGCCGTCGCAAATGTAATACACACCTAGCAGGTGGGATTTGGATCGATTTGGAAAGGAATACCGTAGATCGGATGGGGAGATGAGAAAATGCGCAGTGTTTTGCTTTGTTACTTTTCCGAAAATCAGAGTGAAGCCGTCTCTCTTCGAGTCTCATTTTTTATTCCGTACGAGGCCGTGTTTTTCCGTTCTGAAAAGAGAATAATTGAGGGGTTCACGCAGGAAGAGGCGTTCATTGAAAGAGTTTGAATGTATGTTTGCGTCTCGCGCCGGATGTGAAAGCGAATTGGCACCACGATGGGCTTTCGCCACTCCGCCTTTTTCTGGATTCATTTTTCGGCGTTTGGAATTAAGATCAAGTTAGTGAAACTTGTGTTAGTGAAACTTGTGTTGACATGAGGATGATCCTATTACTTAAATCAAAGCTGTTTAATTTTTTTGTCATAATAGAAAGCAAGCTATTTGTTCCTATGTATCTTCATTTAAGTCGCATCCTAAGTATAATTTAGTATGAATCTACAAGGAAAAGGAACATGGCTGTGGTAAGACATTAGACTTCCAGAAAAGCTCCTAGTAGCTGTTGTTTGTAAGCAAACTAACCGCTGAAGAATTCCAATCAGCAAAGGTTATGGTACTCAGTGGTCGCGCTTTTCAAGTAGTGTTATCAATACGTGTTTCGGCAACTATATTGAGCTATATATATCTCCAGTATTCTTCTCTCCCGAAGATGGCAACATAGTTGCCGGAATACGTATTGAGAACAATACTTGCATAGCGCGACCACTGAGAACCCTAACCCCTGCTGGTTGGATTTCTTTAACGGTTAGTTTGCTTGCAAACAACGGCTATTAGGAGCTTTTCTCGAAGTCTAATAAATAAGTATGCTTGATTAAAGATGTTCATCTAGATCTTAGGATTCGCAGGTGAAGAAACAGCTTAAGTTATTTTTAAGAGGAACTTGTATTACCATTTATATTTTCATAGCTGGTATTCCAGATTCCTCTTCAGAAATCTTCAAAGAATACTGCGGTATACATTAGCCCGTTTCTATCGATGTCTGTTTCTACTATTTTCCTCGCTTTATCTAAGAATTTGCTCTAAAATACGGGTCCGACATTTTGCTAAAGAAGGTATTCAAATATTCAAAAGTGGTCATTAATATCGACTATAATTAAGGATAAAGGACAGATGTATAGCATGAAATCATATTTTAGCCGATGGTTTTTAATCATTTGTGTTCAGCGTCAGCTTGAATTTAAAGAATTTCGCGAAAAAACGAAGACCGGCATTTTTCACAAAACTTTGTCAAGTTTGACCCCACGTATCATTTTGATGCGGAAGAGTTAAATTAAATGTCTTGCATAGTCGTATGCAAAATTTATTTAAGAGTATCGATGCGAAGTTCCTGAAAACCAATTTTGTATTACAGCTTTTTTTTCGATTCTACCTTCGATTTCCACTGTGCGTTGCATGGGTATGGGTAAAAATGGATAATAAATAATAACATGTAGGATACATTTAAAGTCAACCATCAGTTTTCGGCCACCAATGAAGGAAATATCTAACGACTTGGTTTAAGATCTCATCGTTTAAATTTACGTTTTATTATGTAACTTTGTTTCTTTTTTTTCGATTGGATCAAAAGATTCACCAGAAAAGTCTTCAACGATTTACGTTAAAACAAAAAGCAAGGTATTTTTCAGTTTTTCTCTCAAGGCAAGGACGCGTGTTCAATGCGCCGGAAACTGGAAACTTACGGTTACTTCTTGTGTGAAATTTTTGCGTCACATCCATGTTTTTTATTACAAATTATGTGAGTTATTGAACGTTAATTCCTATATTCTACGAGATGAAAAAGAGTCAAATCTGCCGGAATATTTTGACCCAAACTATTCCCGTATTCTAGTTCAAGATATGGCTTGTTTCCCTATGTTGTTTGTGGTGTATGTCGCTGAACATCACAAGGCGACGATAACCCGCGTACAATGAAACATAGATGAAGCACAGGCCCCGATGTCCGATCATGCGAAAAGAGTTCTTTTTCGCTCACAAACTCCGAGCACATGTGATTGACGTATTGGAAAGTGCGTGTACGTATGACCTTTGATTTTGGAAGAGCCTAGCGCCTGCACGTGGCGAAACAATGCGGAGAGAGTATCGTTTGAAAAAGGACGGATAAAATGCCGTGGGAGGTATAAAAGAGACATCTCTTGGACACATTTTTCGTCTTTCTTCTCCCCTCATTGTCGCTCTCTTCTTCTTTCCACTTATATCCGTAGCTCTTTCATCTACCTTCTCCGTTATTATTTTATCCGTTATTCCCTGGGGTTTTCAATTTCATCTTGTGTTTCCTGACTATTTCTTTTGAGTAAAATATCTTTTTACGATGTGCCCATCATCATTCACTCTTACAGGCACCAGTTCGACTCATAAAATTAGGATATGAATCAAGGAAGATAATACACCGTTGAGTTTTTTTTCCGTGCGCAAATTTTACTTGAGTTGCAAAGGAAAAACGGAGACGAAAAAACTCATTTGAACCCATAACTCCCAATTGCAGATAAGTAGTTCTATTCACTGTTCTATACTTCCGACACATACTCTTCTCCGAATGGCAGAGTTTTTATGCAAGGGCGCGTGAGATCGTCCGACTCTGCGTTATCGCTCACAGCCACGATTTCATAGAGGCATCTGCCATACTAAGTGATGGGAAGTGGAATGTCTCCTACAGGTAAACACAGGGAAAAGGATTATAGGCGACTAGGTTACGTAAAGGCGTTCACGTAAGAAAATCCCTAAGAACAACAGGCGTGAAATCGAACTAACTCATGCCCCCTTGCATACAAAGTCTCCCGAACGGCATGAGTACATTTTATGGCTGAATAGCTTAATGTACAACGCAACCATCCGGCATAAAAACCAAAGAGAAGACAGAAATGGAAAAATTCTGACTTCCGTCTGGAAAGCAAGAGATTTGAGGTTCGACTCCCGGTCCTGTTAGAATTGTTAAACGGGAATTCTCGTTTTTCTTGGGGGTTCTTTCCAGGTTACGCCTATATACGGCAAGTCACTTATAGCCTTTTCCATGTATTTATCGCTGAATTTTTAAAATACATTTATACCCGAATCGCAGTGATCGTAAATTGATTAAATAATTAGATTTATAAATAAAAATTATTATATTCATATAAATCTTAAGGTGATAAGTAATAATTTATTATTCTTGTAATATAATTTAAACTTATAATTAATAATTTGTTAAATATATGTGCTACGTATACAGACTTTTTGGATAATGAAAACTTTAATCTTCTGTATATTTAGAAGCTTAAATTCTCGAATCTCAAGTCTTATTGTCATTAGAATAACTTATGTTTAGGGTAAGTTTTTTAAACATAACTTCAAAACGAATTCGTCAGGATGAATATTCGTAATTTAAATTAAGCTTTAAGTTAAAAAAAGATCCAATCGAGTTTTTCAAACGTTTTGGGAGGCAAAAGAATACAAAATTACTTTCGAGTATAACAAAGAAAATGTATTACTTTCGAGCGGTATTGTTCTTAAATAATGTGTTAATAATGTTAATTATTTTTCGTTTACAATTTTCACAACGTATGAAAATAATAGCGTGATATGTAGAGGAATTGACGCTTCTTTAATTTTAGCCCATGACGTTCTTCTTCATTCTCATAAACCTTTAGAAGTTTTAATTACACCTCAGCAGTGTAGTATATATCGCCGGACCTATCAAACTACATTTCCTGCCAATAATCACTTCCTCTCCACGTATTCATTTTCGATCGCAATCTCGTTGATCACGACTCGATTTCCTATCAAATTTGATGATATTTCCTTTATTCTATTCATATCTCATTTTTCATCTTCTAAATACATTCTTGGAAACGAAGCAGCAATTTCATCTCCTCGTTTTTCAAACAAAAGTCGTCTAAAATTTCCGCCGAGTGCGGCTTACGAACATCAAACGTCGAATCCTTCGCGGAGATCTAAGAACACAATTTTGAGTTGCTGTTTGATATTTTCATCCATGCTGGTGAATATCTCACCGCTCACTTGTCTTCGCGAGGATTAAAGGTGCGCAAATTTACTCAAAGCAGGGCTTTGATTGGCCAACCTCAGCTTGTTAATGTTTGACTTAGCGTATTCTGAATTATTTACATCCCCTCGATGAGAGCTTGATCACGTTTTGGCTATCCGTAGCATTTCATCAGGGGGCAAAATATTATAGTTCACATGAAGTCTTTTGTTACTTTAATTTGCCNTATGGATACCGGTTATGACGTTATAAGAATGATTGAGCATTCCATGACACTACAACTTAGTTTCTTCCGTAATAATGGACACACAAAACCATGTAAGATCACTGTATAGTTACCCATATAGTTATACCGCATGCATAGCACACGGTTGAGGAAAAGTGAAATCAGTCCCTTTCGATTCCTCCTCTAAATTCAATTCCAGGGCAAATGAAATGGAGAGTGAGAAGTGACAATCTACTTCACTTGTACTTAGGTTTGCCAGATTTGAATAAAAAATTACCAAAATTTGCGTATATTAATTCATAGTTATCACTGCAAGTAGGTGCGTGACCTGGTGGTAGTGGATACAATTTTGAAAGATATTATATTACATACTTAAAATGTTATGAAATAAGAATTTGAGGGGGAACATTTATAATCTGCATGGCATTTGCCCTAGAAAGGAAGAAAACCCTCTTAAAACCTCCCTAAAAACAATACTTAATGAGGTGCATGGAGACAATGCATATTTTACTAATTTCACTAAAGTTCGAAAATGCTAAAAAACACTTGTACTTCAATAAAATTTTTCATAAAACCACTTGCCCTAAAACATAGAATACTTTAAAATTGTTCTTTTTTAATCACCTTATACCCACAATTCCACTATAGCGATCACAATTTTCCAAGTAAAATCTTTACTCTAATACCAGTACACAACGAAAATAAATAAGTATCATATATACATTACATTTAAGCACATATATAACGCTGATGATTACGCGTGCATTTATAATGTATATCACGCTGCAACAAAGACATAGCGTATTTTGTAATTTAATCGATTATTTGATGTAATAATATAATAATAATAAAGTGCGCCATTGAGAATACTAATCTCTTCTACATCTAACCTTTAAGATTACGTATACGTTTATATAAATCAATATTTTACCCTATTTAAGTGCCCGTTAGTAAGTTCTATGGCTGAAATATTTTTTTTTATAACTGTCCTTAATCCATTAAATCATATGCTGAAAATGATTTTCTCGATCCTTCAAATTCGGCTCAAACGAATGAGTTTCTCCTTGAGTGGCTACAACCAGGATAACTGGACCCCTGGTGATTTGCAATCACCTATACAAGTGTGTGTTGTCATTGCCTATCAATCAGGAGATATTTTATGACGTTATGTCTCAGGGATTGGCAGCCTTTGCCACTCGTACCATACACAGTACGGCGATGTCTTTCCGGCACGCGTCCTTTTCGAATTTATTTGCAATTTTTAGGCTAAAAATCTGTCATAATGTTTTCATTCAGTTAGTTTTACAAGCTTTACGTAGTCACTTACAAATCAAATATCAAGCCATACGCCGAATGGCGGTCCTCAAGGTACATATGTTGATGAAGAATTGAGAATTATACAAAAGGCACTGTGATACATATCGACACAGATGACAAAATTTCGTAGCAACGTCTTGCTTGTGTATTTGTTGCAGTATAAAATTAGGACTATAGGCTCTGCAAAGAAGCAACTGAACATATTATTTTGGCCTAATTGGGATATAAGAATCTTCATTTAATATTCATTCAATGTTAATGATAAAATCATTGAACATTCAAAATTTTCCACCACTGATTAGGACTGAAGGCTTTGTTGCTTTTACATACGTTATGTACGTTGTATTCACTTAGGTCGATAAACAGAGCTAACAAAATTTTGGAATCTTACCCTTCTGTTAGTGTCAATAAGGATATATTTAATAGTAAATGAAGAAACATTTTGAAACCCTGAAAAATAACGAGCGTACTAATTGAGATTTACCAATTAATTTCTGAAATTTAGCGAATGGCAGAATGGAATGTTTTGGCCTCAACTTTGTGGGCCGACTCTCAACTCCATGATGAGAGGGGAATAAAAAGAACTTTTGCACTTCATCATAGAATTTTAATTTCCCTCTAATCCTTCTCTTCTTCGTGGAAAATTTATCTCTCACTACTTATTTTCTTCTTCGTGGAAGATTAAACTTCTGTGGTATCGCGTAAAAGTTGTTTTACCCCTCTCTCATTAAGCGAGCGTTTTTTTTTTTATTTTTATGAAGTTTGAGTTAAAAATTTATGGATAAACTATTGGAGAACAGAAGTTTACAGTTCGTTAGCAGCTATAATTTATCTCGATCTACTTTAGGATATGAATTCTTAATAATGGTAAACTTAAAAAAAAAAATAATAAAACGTCCAGTTTACTTCGCTCCGGCGGAAAGCTAAATACAAGTATAATGAGCTGAAACACAACTCAAATAATATCATTAAAACCAGATGAACATCAAGAATATCTCTTGAATAATAAGTTGATTTTTTCGTATTAAAACGTATCCTTCCCTATGTAATCAGCAAAATTTTTGCATAATCTCGTGAACGCCAAAATATTTCATTTGCTCACGAAACCAAATTGAGCGAAAATAGTTTCTCCGTCGTTCAAGCAAGATCACGTCATGTAATAATTATGAGCGCTATCTGTCGATCAGTTAGAAAAAATTATCGATGAAAATATTTCAAAGATAAACTACATTCAAGCATGGGACCGGGAATGAGTAGCATATTGTTTGTTATTTGAACACGCGATATGGGAAAACGCGCAGCCTATAGCTTCGCGGGACTTCAAAAGGCAAAGCTTTTAATGAAATCGGTTGCCACTGGCAACGATAGTTTTTATCGCCATTTTCTTTGCTAGTGCGTCATGCAACGAAACACAATGAGCAGTCTTATTTACAAAGAGAGCAGGTTATGAAGTCCTAGAGTAAATATTGACTTAACTATTGGGTATTCCGTGTACGAATAGAACTGGAGCCAAATAGAGCCAGAAGTGCATCATTATTTATTAGAATCGAAACGAAGTTCAGATTGAAGCGTATTTCCATGAAATGGAAACAATATCTTATTAACCTCGGAGATTGGCTATCGGAGATTACGTAATATCGCTTTCTGTTACCATTCTCAGCTTCTTTCGGTGGCTTTTATCCGTAGCCCCATTTGTCGCTCATAATTATCTCCCAAAGATTTGGATTGCGATCAATAACCTTTTTTCTTCCTTAACAACTTGTCATTGAATTTTAGGTTCACCGTTATTGTTTTCTTATTTGTGTGTTTGCTGAATTATGAATGAATTTTATTCTTTCTTTAATTTCAAGTTCGATAACCAGAGCTGTAGACATAAGTTGTTTATTTTCTGTAGCCTTTAATGTCATTAAATAAAACGTTAAGTTAAAAGTTTAGGATTTTTCTTTATTTCCATTAGAATTGTGATGAACTTTTTCATAGTCAACCAAAGTCCTTTCTTGATTTTTCTTACTGAAAAAGGTCCTTTACATAAGTTAAATTAGAGAATGGTTGTGTTTTCGTAAATTATGATAACAATTACTAAACTGAATGCCTTTGGGGTGTTCTCAATTCTACAAAACACCGTATTATTATTACTCTTGGATTAAATTAAAATTATTCTAACTTTACTAGAATCAGATTTCTTTATTAGACGATCTTTCATGTTGATGTATATGTAATCTAAATAATCCCTCTCAGAACAATAGCTCCGCTGAGGATACATTAATTTCAGTAACAACTTAAAAGTTTAGAATTGTAAGCTATTCGAGTATTTAAATATCCTATTTAACGTAAATAAGTAAGCACTTGACTTAAAATATTCGAAATATAATGTTGCTGCAATAAATTTCTTCAAGTGAACTTGACCGCATAAAATATGGATAACGTGTCCTTAATACTCGTATTTCTTGTGCTAAAAACTTTTTGATATTTTATATGCAAAAATAAAATGTACCTTTTTTCTTTGATATCATTCATTAGTAATGTTTACTTTATTAAAAATTACGAAATGCTACAATTGAGAGAACGGTCTACAGATTCCAAAGCTGCCATTCCTGGAATTTCTACCACCCTATGGTGTACGAAATTTCGTAGGTCCTTGAAGATGAAGATTACATTTTATCTGATTAAGGAGGTAGCACACATAGAAAATGTCGGCCCTAATAATAATTACATAAATTTTCCTATGTGTAAGAAGGCGAACGGGGAACATCTAGATCAGGGGAGCCCCACATTTTGGTGCCGTAGTGCCGCATTACTAATTTTTTCAGGAGTTTCAGGACCTTTGATTTAGGCAACCATTACATTAACGGAATGAGAAAACAAAACCTTTGTTATTCTTCTACAGCGTAGAAAAATATAGATTATAATATTTATTCACAGTTTAACCCAAATACAGATCAGAATAGTAAAACGACATTTATATTTCAAACAAAAGAACAAAATTTTTAATGTGGACTCTGAGCCTGTTTTTTATACCAGTGCATCTTTATCTGGAAAATTAAAGGAGGAAGTTGAGATTCGAAGAGCATTTTCAATATATTCATCTGAAATTTTTGATCTGATTTTACTTTTGGTATACTTCGTACGGTAAAAACTCCCCAACACAGACGTAATGAACATGGCATATTCGTGAAGTGCCGGATATTTCTCTTTAGGCAAGTACAACTTATTTAAGTCAATAGAGTCAATTAAATGGCTGTGAATGAGACCTCCAAAATACTCTAGTTTTGAACTACCCGGGTAACCGGGTGATTTTTTAAAGGAATACCTGGGTACTCGATTTCCCTGAAATACTTTATTAAAAATTTTTTTTTGTAGAATTTTTATTATTATAAGTATAACAAAATGGATACATGCTTTTGAAGAGCACTGTTTCTAACAGAAACATTTTGAAAAATTCAACAACTTATACCGCCTTCACAAGAAGTACACGGATAGCTTCACCGACTTGCGGAATCTCATTGAGGTTGTCTGCCTCAAAATTCTAATTCCCATCAACCAGGAATGCATCATGCCACTTTCCTGGTATTTCACAAGGAAAGGGGCTTAAAATAATTGTATTATAAATATGAAAAAGGCTTACTTTTTTTAGGTGATTATACCTTTTCAGTAAAGAAAAACTTCTGTCTTTAAAAAACGACCCTAAACTGAAGGAATTATAAGAGGAAAAACGTTATTAATTTGTTAATGTGATTTATAGAAACATTGCATGATTAATGCTTTTTTCTTAGCATTAAAAAGTGCAGGCACCTGGGCTGAATTAAAAATTTGGTGCCCTTTTAAAAAGATGCACTTCTTATAAAGAGAATCACTGGCTTGGAATTCCCTACCTGTGATTTTCCAAAGTCTGTTTATTTTTCGGCTACGCGAGCGTCACAAAGGGGCTTTGAGGACGGCGGGTTGGACACGTCTGATCTAGATTCTCCGAAAAAAATAACAAATAAGGAGCCACATATGAGAGAAACAAACATATGAGATATCGAATCGTTTCTTGACATCTTTTCTCCCGTTTCAACGACGTACACTCTGCTGCCGCCGCTTTCCCAGCCACCCCACGGTAGCACTTTCACGCACAATATATATACTATGCCTTATTGGTGATAAGAGATTGATTCAGTCTCATATTTGTCTTAGGAATCGTGCCTTAGATATTGCAGTTCCCCATTAGTTAACGGTCGAGTCCCAATGATTTTCAATATCCCCATATGTGAGGAAATGGGATCGATAATGTTTCATATCACTGGAGCATAGTTTGACTTTGTCGCGTTAGGAAACAAAAATAATTCTACGTACCCTATCGTGATAAAGATTTCTGATTTCAGTTAATTGAGCGGTCCATTGGATGATACTTCAGCTTTTTGACGTCGGAATTTATATTTTTATCTTTATTACTTCTATAATGAAATATAAATGTCCTGTAAAAGAGTGAAAATTAATTTTTTTTGTCCTCGTCATGAACTCAGGATCAGTAAAACTAAGTGGTTGCCTCGTTAGCACATAAAATTTTCTACATTTTAATATTTATATATCATTCGTGGTTCTTAGCGAATATTTTTAGGATGAAATGATCTGTTAGCTCATAAAACTGTACAAATATAATGTTGAGAATTGAAATGAATGTTGGCAGGATCAAAGATATCGGTTTGGAATCAATTAATTATTTATATTAGTGATTGACTGCAGACATTGTTTTCAGGCTTTTGAGATATAGCTATTGTTGTGTTATGTACCACAAATTTATACACTTACATATATTTTCTTACCCCGAAACTAATTTTATTAAGCTATCTCTTTAAAAGGTGCGTTACTTTAAATTGAGAATACTTCCTCTGTGCGATCGTTGGTGTGTTAAATTAAAATGTATAACTTAATTAAAACTTTAAAATATTAAAACTTTTATGAATATACCACTGATTAAAGTACTAATTAGTATGTTAATAAAAATCCCTAGGAAAAACGAACATGAACACTATCTGATGGGGCTGGGACCCGATCCTAGGTCTTCCAGTCGTTGGTCGGTTGCTCTACCTATTAAGCTATCTGGCCAGAACGGTAACTGAAAGACCCGGGTTCTAGCCCCGATCCAGTCGGAATATTTTCATGTCAGTTTCTCCTGGTAATTTCCTAGCTGCACGCCTTTACTATATATGCATAATCACCTCTAACCCCATTCCTTGTGTCGATAAAAATGTATCGAATATTGTCCTGAAATAACAAAATAGAGAAACTTAAGTTATTTTATTATACATTTATTTTCGCCACCAATTTGAAAAAGGAGACCTTTAATTGTACTACAAGACACTTTATATATGACAATATTTGTGAAAATGGGATTTAAATAGAAAAAATTAACTATCTCATAGGCAGGGTTGTACTTGTTGATTTATTTTCATTGAGAAAGGGAAAACAATTCCATAATTATTTCCTGGTCTGGAGATAAAAATTAAATCAAGGGATCAAAAATTTTCAAGGGAATCCTAATGCAAATCAAAGTAGAGTATGCACTGGGTTCACTTCCTTCGGGTCTCCACGCATAAGTTTCTGACGCGAAAAGGATGGAGGCCCCTTATCTTGGACGTAGGTGAGGTTCAACTTGATGAAGGGAAGCGCTTCGGGAAATGTTGCCGGAGTCAAGAGAGAAAAATACGGAGGGCGAGGAGGAAAGAGGAGAAGGATAAGGTAAAAGGAAATGGAATGGGTAGGAGAAAGAAGAACTCGAGGTGAAGGAGAAAAAGGGAGAAGGAATTCCCGTGGTCGGGGAAGAGACACATGCGAACATCCATTACGCCCTCGTATACATGAGCACGTAATATGCTAGGTATTTGCAAAAGAAAACAAATTTCTGGCATTTTTCCGAAAAATAATGATCAAAATGATAAAGTGCCGTATGGAAGGTAAGCATCGGTTAGCATTTAATTGTGTTAAGAAATAAAATATGTCACGTGGAACGTTAAGTTTATATCCAGAGTTCCATAGTACTCTTTAATTCAACAACTGATTAAATTTAGGTTATCTTTATACAAGTTTTGGAGAGGATATTCAGCTTATTACCTTCCTGAGACTTACCGCTGACGATCGAAAGTTTCTGGGGGACTGCATTCCCTAGCACTCAATGAAACAGTATTCTATTGCAAATTCCACATTAACTTAAATTTATTTACCACAAAATTTTATTTCATAATATAATGAAGGAATTCCAACAAGTCACGCCTGCGAGAGTATATTTAATTTAATTCCATAGCTTCTGTCTCACCTAACTGTATAACTGTATCACATCGAATCCAATTCATCTGCAATTTTTTCATGATTATCAGAGTAAATGTGGTAGTTGGAATATGCAAATAGGGATCGTAGCCAAGAAAAGACGAAAAAGGAGTGCTAAACAAATAACGCAGAACTAACACGAAAGAATCAAATATCCTTTATATAAAATCCTTTATTCCAATAATATTTTTGTGTATAGCACGTGCTTAAATGACTTTTCCTAAAAATTTAGTGTTATTATTAGTTTACATTCTCATACGGATGATTTTGTATTCTTTCCTCGAATACAGAACATATTTTGAAAGAGTAACTTCGATTAGTGCCTAATAAAATATATTTGAATAGTCTATAATTGAAAATTCTTTCAGACTCTTTATCTGCTGAGGATGATTACAGAAAAGAGGAGTTGATCGGGTATCATAGATTTTCAGGCCATAATATCGATTCAGGAATTAATAAAGATTCTGACTTAACTCACCACAATCACGCTATATAATATGTAGTTTTTATAGTCATGATATCATAAAATTTCCACAGAGACAACGTAGGGAGAATCGAGTGAATGGGAATGAGAGCCACCGAGTATAAGAAGGAGGGAGATAGAAAAAAGTGAGGGAGAGAGGGGATAAGCCAGGAAGATATATTGCCTCAAGGGGCGGAGGACGGAGCACCAAGGCATTAGCAGGTCGGGGGAACGGTAGTGGATTGAGGTTAGACACGCAGAGGTGTGTCTGGTTGTGGTAGATTGAGCAGGTAAGAAGGAAAGGGTGAAAAATGCAGGGAGAGGGATGTTCATGGCTAAAGAATCAGGAATGAAAGAGGCGGAGACGACAGCGGGAGGGTCTGTTTGGAGTGGGTGGAAGAGCGATTAGATAGGGATGGGTAACAAAGGGTTGAGTGCAACTCAAAGGACAGAATATTCCACCAAGAATGGAGGATCATGGGAGATAAAGTCGCGATCGACAGGGAGTGAATAATTATTTGATGAAATGACGTGCAAAGCCGAGAAGATGAATCGCTTTGAAATCAATCATTTCGCTGGTCATCCATATCGTCGGATCTATAATTCTATCGCTCCCGTTTTGTTGATTCGGATAAAAATACTCCTGGTCTCAAGTTTTTAATATTTATGCTTTTTTTTCTTAGTAAGATGCCATCTTGTATTTATATTCACTCTGTTAACGAGCGTAAAAACTGTAATACGTGCGAAAACTACTTTGCATTATGATACGAGTGATGCGACCTTCTTCATTGACATGAAGTTGCGAAGAGAAAAGAATATTCCTTGAAATTTTTTGTCAAAATCATGGCAGTTTATTAGAACTGTCTTTGTTAAAACACCCGTTGTAATTTACTTATTTAATTTTTATAAATACCAAGTGTTCATTATCGTTTATATCTATAATTTTCTACTAAATGTTTATAATAGTAATAATAATAATGATGATAATAAAACGACTTAATTTCATTGCGAGATTGAGACTAGTAAGTCTCTTCTAACATCTAACCCTATGTAACAGAAAGGTTTAAAGAAGATGCGTTTAGGATTAAAACTAGAGAAAAAGTAGTAGAAAGATGGAAACATTACAAGGCCTTAAATAACCTGTCTGCACTTGGGAGGAAAATAAGACGCTGCAGAAAAAAACCCACGAGAAGGAGATCGGGAAAAAAACTGCGCAACCTACAGAAAGTAACGACTAAAATTTAAAATTGAGGAGGGAAAAGGGAAAATAAAAGAGTAAATTGTCAACAGAATTAATGAATGAGAAATAGACAAATGCGGACTCGTGTGAGAAATGCAGATAAGATAAGACATGATGAGTTTGAAGTACAAGAAATAAGCAGTAGAATGTGATTAAACATCAGAATAGAAATAAAAAGGCAAGAAAGTAATTAAAATGTGGATTAGTTAATACGCCTTAACTTTCATTTGTCTAATTTCAGTCGTTACCGACGAAGGATTATTTACGAAATAATCACTGTTAATGACGTGTTGTCTGTACAAGGCATGGATTCGATTAAAATTATATTTACTTCTTAATTTATCCTAAGGAATTTGTGATCCGAATTATAATTTGTATTAATTCCAACAGATGCCGAAACTGATACGAAAATGCAAAATTTCCAAATAATTTTCAGTATATTGATTCATCAAATCAAAATATTACAAGAAAATGTATTTCATTCACAAGTTAAAGGCAAACGGTAAGGTAAAAAGAAGGTTGCAGCAGGGTTATTTATCGAGTAAGCGGTTTTGAGTGGCGGGAAAACAGAGAAAAAACTTCATCATTTTTATCAAAAGTGATGGGAGGAAGAAAAGGTTAAAGGTTTTTGAAGAAGAATATGGCGTGGGGCTATTTTTAGACACGTATAGGTGAAGGAGAGGGCGAGGAAAGAAAATGGGGAAAGTGGATCAGGGCGTCGCGACCCGTCAGGGGTGTTCTTTCTCTCCCTATTCCTTCACTTCGAGTGAAGCTCAACGAGATAATCGACTGAATGATTTTGCTATCATTTGGGGTTCCATGTGATGAAGAGAAGAGAAACAACTTTTTCATAATATCACCTCTATTTCTTAAAAGAAAGAGCGCTTCGTGACTTCCACAGCAAATCTTTATTCTTTCCAAGAATTGACATCATTTGGTCTTCAGATTCGCCTGAAGATGTCAACTTGCTGACGAAACTAGGCAATGAAAATCTGCTGCGGAAGTTACGAAATGTTCCTTCTTTTCAGATGTGTGTGAAATTCCACGATGTCACACTTGACCATATAAATTTCATACCGCCTCTATTTTTATCCGCCGAAGTTTAGGCAATTTTCGAAAAGTTTGTAACTAATTTAATTGAGTTGATAATCACAGGTGAGTTAAATGCTGATAATTAGGCTCTTTTTATATCATTTTACTGAAATTATTGAGACTTAGCCCTTTTTTGGTGAGGTTAATCTGCAAAGAAACTCTTGCACCCAAATCACAAATTACCAGTCATTTGAAGGCGTATAAGAATCAGTAATTCTAAAAATATTACATTTTAGTGGGATATAAAATATATTAAGAAAATATACTATTAGTTTACATTCTCATACGGATGATTTTGTATTCTTTCCTCGAATACAGAACATATTTTGAAAGAGTAACTTCGATTAGTGCCTAATAAAATATATTTGAATAGTCTATAATTGAAAATTCTTTCAGACTCTTTATCTGCTGAGGATGATTACAGAAAAGAGGAGTTGATCGGGTATCATAGATTTTCAGGCCATAATATCGATTCAGGAATTAATAAAGATTCTGACTTAACTCACCACGAGCACGCTATATAATATGTAGTTTTTATAGTCATGATATCATAAAATTTCCACAGAGACAACGTAGGGAGAATCGAGTGAATGGGAATGAGAGCCACCGAGTATAAGAAGGAGGGAGATAGAAAAAAGTGAGGGAGAGAGGGGATAAGCCAGGAAGATATATTGCCTCAAGGGGCGGAGGACGGAGCACCAAGGCATTAGCAGGTCGGGGGAACGGTAGTGGATTGAGGTTAGACACGCAGAGGTGTGTCTGGTTGTGGTAGATTGAGCAGGTAAGAAGGAAAGGGTGAAAAATGCAGGGAGAGGGATGTTCATGGCTAAAGAATCAGGAATGAAAGAGGCGGAGACGACAGCGGGAGGGTCTGTTTGGAGTGGGTGGAAGAGCGATTAGATAGGGATGGGTAACAAAGGGTTGAGTGCAACTCAAAGGACAGAATATTCCACCAAGAATGGAGGATCATGGGAGATAAAGTCGCGATCGACAGGGAGTGAATAATTATTTGATGAAATGACGTGCAAAGCCGAGAAGATGAATCGCTTTGAAATCAATCATTTCGCTGGTCATCCATATCGTCGGATCTATAATTCTATCGCTCCCGTTTTGTTGATTCGGATAAAAATACTCCTGGTCTCAAGTTTTTAATATTTATGCTTTTTTTTCTTAGTAAGATGCCATCTTGTATTTATATTCACTCTGTTAACGAGCGTAAAAACTGTAATACGTGCGAAAACTACTTTGCATTATGATACGAGTGATGTGACCTTCTTCATTGACATGAAGTTGCGAAGAGAAAAGAATATTCCTTGAAATTTTTTGTCAAAATCATGGCAGTTTATTAGAACTGTCTTTGTTAAAACACCCGTTGTAATTTACTTATTTAATTTTTATAAATACCAAGTGTTCATTATCGTTTATATCTATAATTTTCTACTAAATGTTTATAATAGTAATAATAATGATGATAATAATAAAACGACTTAATTTCATTGCGAGATTGAGACTAGTAAGTCTCTTCTAACATCTGACCCTATGTAACGGAAAGATTTAAAGAAGATGTTTTTAGGATTAAAACTAGAGAAAAAGTAGTAGAAAGATGAAAATATTACAAGGCCTTAAAAAACCTGTCTGCACTTGGGAGGAAAATAAGACGCTGCAGAAAAAAACCCACGAGAAGGAGATCGGGATAAAACTGCGAAACTTACAGAAAGGAACGACTAAAATTTAAAATAGAGGAGGGAAAAGGGAAAATAAGAGAGTAAATTGTCTACAGATATAATGAATGAGAAATAGACAAATGCGGACTCGTGTGAGAAATGCAGATAAGATAAGACATGATGAGTTTGAAGTACAAGAAATAAGAAGTAGAATGTGATTAAACATCAGAATAGAAATAAAAAGGCAAGAAAATAATTAAAATGTGGATTAGTTAATACGCCTTAACTTTCATTTGTTTCAATTTCAGTCGTTACCGACGAAGGATTATTTACGAAATAATCACTGTTAATGACGTGTTGTCTGTACAAGGCATGGATTCGATTAAAATTATATTTACTTCTTAATTTATCCTAAGGAATTTGTGATCCGAATTATAATTTGTATTAATTCCAACAGATGCCGAAACTGATACGAAAATGCAAAATTTCCAAATAATTTTCAGTATATTGATTCATCAAATCAAAATATTACAAGAAAATGTATTTCATTCACAAGTTAAAGGCAAACGGTAAGGTAAAAAGAAGGTTGCAGCTGGGTTATTTATCGAGTAAGCGGTTTTGAGTGGCGGGAAAACAGAGAAAAAACTTCATCATTTTTATCAAAAGTGATGGGAGGAAGAAAAGGTTAAAGGTTTTTGAAGAAGAATATGGCGTGGGGCTATTTTTAGACACGTATAGGTGAAGGAGAGGGCGAGGAAAGAAAATGGGGAAAGTGGATCAGGGCGTCGCGACCCGTCAGGGGTGTTCTTTCTCTCCCTATTCCTTCACTTCGAGTGAAGCTCAACGAGATAATCGACTGAATGATTTTGCTATCATTTGGGGTTCCATGTGATGAAGAGAAGAGAAACAACTTTTTCATAATATCACCTCTATTTCTTAAAAGAAAGAGCGCTTCGTGACTTCCACAGCAAATCTTTATTCTTTCCAAGAATTGACATCATTTGGTCTTCAGATTCGCCTGAAGATGTCAACTTGCTGACGAAACTAGGCAATGAAAATCTGCTGCGGAAGTTACGAAATGTTCCTTCTTTTCAGATGTGTGTGAAATTCCACGATGTCACACTTGACCATATAAATTTCATACCGCCTCTATTTTTATCCGCCGAAGTTTAGGCAATTTTCGAAAAGTTTGTAACTAATTTAATTGAGTTGATAATCACAGGTGAGTTAAATGCTGATAATTAGGCTCTTTTTATATCATTTTACTGAAATTATTGAGACTTAGCCCTTTTTTGGTGAGGTTAATCTGCAAAGAAACTCTTGCACCCAAATCACAAATTACCAGTCATTTGAAGGCGTATAAGAATCAGTAATTCTAAAAATATTACATTTTAGTGGGATATAAAATATATTAAGAAAATATACTCTCTCAAATTAAGGTCCACCTTAAATGATTCAAATTAATATCTTAAGGATTTTTAAGGTTTAATTGAGAATGAATTGCACTTTCGAATGAAGATCTGTTTTGCAATAAGTTTGACAAAGAGTTATTTGAGGTACGTTTCAAATACGAATAGATAATATAAATTTTTCCTGCTATGTTTTACGCTTTCCTGGTAAATGTCTGCGTCCAATAATGTTTTCTCGCTGAAAAATATATCGAATGAGAAAGATAATCTCTCATCTTTATCTTAAGTTTATTGCAGTTAATTTTGAAATGTGTTACTCTTACAATTACTCTCCTTACAATGATCTTAATGGAGTTGAAGTAGGCTTTTTTGTCTCTTGAAAATCATCACGGCTTTCCTTAATTGAAAATTCTCATGCTTCTAAAGTCATAATATAAATTAAAGATACCATCGTCTGAATGAGAGATCAAACAGTGACTACACGATCGGTGTAGGATACCTAAAATATCGTAACTGGTGCGCTTTACACAAAATTCAGCGTTGAAGAAACTACGTTAAGTTGCTCATTTATTATCTTTTATGACTGATTCGTGCAACGAGCAAAATGACCTAATATAAATGGCACAGTCTCACCCAAGGCCTATTCTAAGATCAATAAATGTTTATCATATAAATTATTTATAATATTTATTCTACTGTTTTCAAGTCATGAAAGCCTACTTTGCGTAAATGTCTTATAAAAAATATAAGAACTGCTTATCCTCGTGCACTTATATGGGATTAATTCATGAAATCAACATTCAACAATGGCCTTAGTCGTCAAAGCCATGTGTTTTGTCAAAATCCTCGAAAGCTCGGATCTATGTCAATATTTCACGACAAAAATAAGAATCTGTGATCATTTTCCTTTCTTCTGACACTTCTCTTGATTTCGTAGGACCATTGTTTCTAATTTAATTTTGTAAAAGAAACAACCTCTGCAGGTAACGAAAACCTATTTTATGTACATTACTTATGGAAAAGTATACTAACTGATTATCCCCGTGCATTTGTATGGGAAATCTCATGAAATCAGTGTACAACAATTTCCGTGGTCGTCAAAGGGATGGGTTGTTTATTTCCGAAATATTTTACGAATTTTACGTCTATTTAATCAAAGTTCTCGCAACTTCGGATTTATGTGAATAATTCACGACTAAAATAAGATTCTATGATTATTTTCCTTTCTTGTGACACTGGTCTCAATTTCGTAGGACCATTGTTTTTAATTCAATTTTGTAAAAGAAACGACATCTGCAAGTCATGAAAACGTAATTTAAAACGTATCTCTTAAGGAAACGTATTTTGTGAGTGTAACGCCTTTACAGAGATGAGAATAGCTTTCCTGTGGGTTTCAGCATCGTAGAAACATAATGCAGTTTGTTTCAGATCTCTAACTCAAGCCATTTCTGAGATAAATAGGGGGACGAACAGACGGATGGACGGACAGGCATTTGCTTTTTATATGTATGATACTTGTATGTATACTTGTATACTATACTTGTATAACCTATTATAATAGCGGCTGTTACTCTTAGCTACCTATTACCATGTTATTAGACTTCCGTGAAATATACCTCTGTATACATCACAAATATTTGCAATTTATTTCTTGCTTTCGGCTATTAAAGAAAAATGTCCCTATAGACAAGAAAGGCTTAAGATGTTGTAAATTTGCTACCCGAATCGCTCCTGTCTTCCGATACCTCTATTCCATTTCTTTACGAGCTCTTGTTTACGTCTAAATCTCGTCCTGCGATCTATCATTGCCGGATGCGACGAGGTCGTCTCTGGAAGTTGCCTCTAAGTATTTGGCTTAAAATTTCTCATACCATGTTGTCGTCCTACGAAAACCCTTCAATAAAACGGCTGGGAAAAACTGCGTGTCAGGTTTAAACTTCTTATTGAACGCGGCAATCATACCTTAAAAATCAAGGAACATGAGCAGAAAATAGATATAGTGATATACCCATTCGTTAACAGGGGTATTAGAGAATGGAACACTTTACCTGGAGAAGTTCTCATTCCAATGCCAAAAAATGTTAAAGTTTTTAAAAATAAGCTTAAATCTAGTTGTACATATTAGTATCTCATTAGTTCAAAGTCCCAATGTAATATCATGTAATATTATAGAGTAAAATTAGCCATAATTGAAATATAACTTAATATCATGTATATGACTGTATGGTTTATCTACCATGTACGCTAGCTTATTCATTTACTACTCGCATTACTGTATAATATTATTATCACCATTCTTTCCCTTTTTTATTAATTATTTCTCCATACTATAACGTACCTCTTACGGTGATATAGGTATCTTTATGTAAAGTGTAATGTATTGCCTACGGGAGGTGGGAGGTTTTTGGAGGGTTCTCCCTCCCGTTCTTGGGGGAATGCCAAGCAATGCTATGCTTAATATGTTATGCTTCCCTTCCAGCGCTGCAACCTGGCCAGAAGGCCAAATTGCAGCATGAATTTAAATAGATTAATTAATTTCTCCCTAATCCGATCGTTTATTCGTATACTTCGTCGTGTATTTGACTTTTCTCTCTCAGAAATATCGGAATTGGATTTCATACATCACTTCCAAGATATCTCCATAAACCTGAAGTTTAGGGCAAGTCAAAGAAAGGTGAGAGTTACGTTACGAGTTATTAGTAGTACGTTTCAACGCATTACTATTAATAAAGGAAAAAGTAAATGCTGTAATCTCTCTTCCTTGCTTTACCACCGACTTTAACTTACGGCATCAATCATCGAAATTTTGACGTCCCTGCTACGTCAAAATTATAACTACCTTCACACGATATATTTGTCATCATACGAAGACATTTTATATCGGTTCTGCACAAAACGGTTGACCTATTATTCTCTTTACCTCATTCTCAATCTTTTCATCGTTTCTGTGTGAAAATGTACCTTTTTTTGGGTGTCTTGATTTAAAATGGAAACTTGTTCTAGAGGAAATGAAATGTTAAATATAGTGGCTTTTCCGTGCTGTCAATCACCTTTCCTCTATCATAAGTGTTTAACGCTTTTATAGCGGATTTTCATGGCTAGTCATTTGCGTTCTTTGTCATGATATTTAACAGTAACGTATGCAAGCTCTAAAGTAGATAATTTTCTCAATCTCATAACCTAGTTTAAGTCAAATAATTGCGGGAGTTGAGACTAACACCTCATTCTTGTTTTCGGAATTACCATTTTCTTCTCATTAGCTGACGCAAATTACTTAGTTTCAGTATCGTCCCTATTACATCTAGAAATAGATCACTCCGGTCTGTAAGACGAATTCTAATTTTTAAGTTATACTTTGTCAATGTAAAAGGACCTTACGCTCTGAAAATACTTTCAAACGATTTCCGCTTGTTACTCCATTTAATGATGGAACATAGGTTCACATTCAGAATTATTTCAAAGTTATGAAATTAAGATGAAGTTTCAGAAACCAAACCGAAGTTTTCCGTTCCAAAGCTTTCGCAACAGCGGAAAATCTCTCGCCTTGCGCCGGTCAACGAACCTCCGCTTAAGATGTGTATGCAAACTTTAGATGACACATCTCTGGCAAACGTGAATGAGTTAGGAGGGAAAGTAGGAGGAGGTAAGGGTAGGGAGTGTTTCGCCATCCCTTCCGCATCTTTTGTTGTTGGCAAATCCATAGGATCCAAGATACTTCCAAATGGATACCTGCTGAAGGGTCCCCGTTTGTAACCAATCTTCCTCCTTTGTCGCCGGGGTCCCGGAAATTGAATTCGGCCCTTATTTTCTAGCGGAAGAAATATGAGAGACCTCAGAAAAAAAGTCTCACTCGAGGAAGATGTGCTTAATCATCGTTTTTCATATTACGTAACCATTTACACCACCAAATATACCGGGTTTCATGATGAAGTTAGGGGTGACTATTCTGAGATGCCTATTTTAATATCTCAGTAATATACTAGTAATATATTGCAATTTAATTTTAATTACATAGAAAAAACTCACGTAAAGGAGTTTTTTTATCTTACGTGATAACGGATTTTCGTCGGAGGTAAAATAGAATGGCTATAGAGAACAAAACGCATGATAGTGAAAAGAATGTTTTCAGAAACAAATGCATAAACTCAGAACTAAGAAATCTTTCGTAAAAAACTTTAGTTAAATTATAATATTATGTGAAAGTGAAAATTGGACGATGGGAAAGTTGAGAAGTTTCGTCTGGAAGCTATGGAAATGTGGCTTTGGAGACGGGTTATAGGAATAAGCTGAGTTGAAAGGAAAAGCAATGTGGAGGTTTTGACGGAGGTCAAGGAGGAAAGAAACTTTATGAAGACTGTGGAAAAAAGGAAAATTGAATTTATCGGACAAGTTCTTTGGAACAAAAGCTTTATCATGGATACAGGGGAACGAAAAATTGTTGACAAGAAAGAATGAGATCGGGGAAAGAAGAAGTTCGTGGGTGAAATAAAAAGTTTTATGGGTATGGAAACCTACTGGAAATTGGAAATAGCAGCGATGGAAAGAGCAAATTAGTTGCACGGACAAGGCTTTACCTTTAGAAGATGTTTATGAGTACTTTTCGGCATTGTTCTCGTGAAAAATTAATTTCTATAAACTATTGGGTCTCACATAATTTCTTCATAACTATTTTCCCTTTCGCTGATCACCCAAATGGAGCATATATAATGTCTAGCAATAATTATTGATCTCTATTAATAATATTATCTATAATAATAATTGCCCCCAAGAAATGTATTATATGTGATTCAGTAAATTTGAGTTGAATTATGCTCTTCTTTCTGCAAGGATGCTAATTTTACGCCAAGGACCATCAATAAATCTCAAAAATTCATAAATAATGTAGAAGTTGGTATAATTTCCTTAAGAATGAGGGTTAGAAGTCTGGTTTTTTTAAATTTTTTATTATTTCGCTTCGATCGACCCTTAGTTTTTACTTTTTAGTGACGGCTAATTTAAGTTTGCGCGTGTATATTTATAGTAGAATTCTGCTTTCAGTGTCTAAAACGGCAGATCTGTATCAATTTCTAATCTCATTAAACGTCTACCTTTTCTACGTCAATAAGTCTTATTGAAATTGAAGTAATGCTTAATGCGGATGGTAAAATCCTCTATTCCCCATTTACTTGATATATGAGTATAAAAATCTGAGTGTAGATTGAAACCTTCCCATTGACCAACAGCATAGTGCCCTAAACATTTCCCTTTGAATAATAGCTACATTTTGCGCACCCTAGAATGCCTCTTACTCTGTTTCTGATGACGGGAATCCGAGGCCACTATTGGAAATGAGATAGGGCATTTCAGCCACGATCGGAACTCGAAAAATCGGCCGTAGAAACGAAGCGTTCGTTGAATTATCCGAATCCTCCGAATTGGGAATTCTATACTTTTCGGAAGCCAAACAAAGTAAACATTGCCTGGATAGCAATGGATGGAAATGAAAGGGAGAAATGCGAGAATGGGAGCAATAATGGAATGTAAAATCTCCCAAAGGTATTGAACGTTACTGGGCGATTCGCCACCTGAACCTAATTCAATCAGCGTTTGACCCGGAATCTGCCCCCATCACCTATCCATCATCCCGGCGATGCGGACTTTCCTTTTTGACTCTAAAACTTTTATTTTTTATTTACCCCCAAGATTCCCTGCTTTCGGTTATTAAGGGCGCATATTTACTACAGATTGATTATCCGAGTAGTTTATAGATGTCGTCAATGAAACGACATTGAAAAGTTGCTCAGATTTTGTAAGAGTTTTCACTCGTTTGGTCCCTATTTATAGAAAGACGTTATTTATGTATGACGGTTTTCTTTACTCCGTACCAAAGTGACAACAATTTTTCTATAAATATCTTCGCCGCCAAACTCGTAGATAATTGCAAAGAGCTGTATTGTGATATTGTATTGTGAGGCTCCCAGATAGGCAAGTGGGTTAAGTGTTCGGCTTCAGTAAAAACGGTCCCAGGTTCGTTTCCCGGTGGGAGCCTACGTGCTAAATGACCTCAGCTGTCGAAGCAATTTTATCAACACAACTGCAATATTGTATTATTGTAGCTAGGAGATATTTTTATGGTAATAATGTAGTTTTGTTGCTTGAAAATATATGTACTCGTATTGTGATAGTGTATTGTGCAGCTAGATGATAGATGTTGTAGTAAAAAAAATGTTTGAATTATTGGAATAACAAGTGTGAAAAATCTATTTTTCACACTTGTTATTCCTTTGGGATTTCCGTAGGTTTTCAACCTACTAAGTTACCTTCCTTTCCTTTAATCCGTTTGAACTTTTTGTTATATTATGTTGTTATTTTATTTTAAACTGTATGATTGTATAGCATGATATTAGAGTAAATTTGAAATAGTAATAAGTTACCACCGGACTTTTATTTTCAACGCATCTAACTATAATAATAATAACGATGGACTTAAATGTGATATTTTTAGATAGTATTGAGCTATTCGGTTGTATCAAATAGTGTTGCTGTGTTTTGTTAATCTTAAGATTTCAGGCATAATATTTTTTTATAATATTCTTTTTCCTACTAATATGTTAGCATCGTCCGTGTTAGTATATTCATATTTTTTAGTCGAATTCTGCGTAAGTTTTTATATTTTATCTTCTTCTGTGAGAATGTTTCCCGCAATGAAGGTGTTTTTATTATGAAGAAATTAAATACGATGTATGATGAGGAAGGGGGCGAGCTTCCGCGTAAACACAGCAAATAACGGGCACACGTCGTTTTCCTCGAACTAATGTATCACAAACCGGACAACCTCTGTTTAATAAATCCGTCTCTTGAAGTAGGTCTGATGCAGCTAGCGTAAAAGTGCTAAAATACGCAGTCATTTGTAAATAAACTGTTTATTGATGAGATAATACTGATAGTAATTTTTATAGGAAATATAATGCTTAAGTAGTAAAATGCGATGGTTAAAGCATAACTCAGTAACGTTGTTTCACGAATAGCATACAAGCGAAAACTTTGGTTAAACCACAGGTCAAATACAGAGTAATATTTTTCTTTTCATCCGTCGTTTAGTTGTCTACTTAAGTGTCTGTGGTATGTTTTGAAAAAAGTTTAAATTATCAGTGATTTAAGCGTGGAAATACATCATTCGTAGACAGGGTATTTAAAGCTATTATATAGACATTTAGAAATTTTATTATATGACATTTCCGTAGCCTTTCATACGCGCAATATGTGTAATTAGACATAGGGAAATTCCCTGGATGCTAGGACGACATTAGCGAGGAAATGGGCTTTGAAGGTGAACGTTTGAAAGTTGAGGAAAGAGCGGTGTGGTATCTACGGTCGGTAACCGTGGTGAAGGACGGGACGACCGCGTCTATTAATTACACTCCAACTCTTCTTCCCGTAAGTCTCTCTCTGATGTAACCTTTTAGGTTTCTTTGGAAGGAGACGGTTCCCATCTTATTACCTCTCTCGTTTTGGCTCGCATCTTATACGAATTTCGGATCATTTTCTGAAGTGAAATCATAATAGTTAATTTTTTATGATTCTTTATCGGCAACAGATTCCAAACGTTTCCCAAAGACGGGAGGAAAACCCCTCCAAAAACCTCCCTTGGAAAGTACAGAATTTAAACAATAATTACATAATTACAGTAAATACGACATAGTCATACAACGTATAAAATCATACGTAGTTCATTAACTTAGAAAAAAAATATCTATATAATTATATAAATGGATTTAAAAATGACTGCAATAAACACAATCAATCTTTTATAACCTTTTTTGATTCTTTTTGAATTTTTTAGCGTTATTCGGGATTGCCCAAATTTGGAGGATGACTTCAGAAAATTTTGGGATGGAAAGTCCGACTTTAAACGTTTTTATTCTGGGTTAATTGATGCATACTTGACGTTTTTGTTTTGCGGTGGAATCAGCGATCAGGTTATTGATTTGTAGCTGAGGATCTGTAAACTGTTCATTTTAATTTATTGCATAGGAATGTACTTAAATATTAAGGTGAAAATGCCTTGTTCCTTAACTCGAATAGCCGTAATTCATAAGAATTTAGGCATAACTTCTGCAGTCATTCGCAACGGTAATCAGTTACTTGGCACAACAAAATGTGCTGTTCTGTTTATAAATCGATTGCTTTGGGAAAAGATGAGAGGCTGCTTATGTGTATAGGCATCTATTTCTCAGGTCATAATGGAATTTCATATAGCAATGTGGATCCTGCCGCTTATAATATTGTTCTATATCTCCAGGTACTTCGCACATGGACTGTTATACACTTACCCGTAGCCAGATCATAACACGAAAGCTTCACGATTTATTTATCTGAACTTCCATTAATTTCGGAGAGCGAAATTGAGGCAGCCCGACTTTCAGCGTTTTTATAGGTTTTGGCTACGAGTTCAACGCTCGCAGTCCTTTCCTTAATTATTCTCATTTCTGAGAAATGCTCTCTCCAAGTTCCCGTAATTTGCCCTTTTAAAAGTTTCTCTTGATGTTTCCGTGCCAGGAACCTTAGTATGATCGGAAGCAAACTTTAAGACTCTTAATAACTCTTAATTTCGAGGCACCTTAGGTTCGACTTGAGAGCGCGAATGGCCGTTTTCAATAGAAGTACGTCTATGAAATGGATTTACCAGAAAAACTTTGATCTTCGAATTATATGCCCCTCTTCGAAAGTTAACCTTGACTTTTGAATACCGTATTTTAAGAGCTGTCAAAAATTACTCGTTTTATTATCTAGAAATAATCCTTCTAGTTTGAGTTTTCGAAGAGGGAGTTGATAACCGAATTCAAAAGCCAATACTTCCTAATTTTTTACTTCATAATTTGGCTCTCGCGAAATATTTTGCAATATTGACTTAGAATAATCAACGGGTAGTAAATGAAAAACAGTGGGGAATTATTGTCATCTTTTCTTGAGGATTAGTGAAGTAAAATAAAACTTTGTAAGTTCCACAGCTTGGTTTATTTTTACGACCGGTTTCAGCCTAATCTGACCGTCATCAGGTACATAATGTGCCCGATGTGATAATTTTGTGATAATTTTGAAAAAGATTTCGTCGCGATAAATAAATAAGATATAAGCGTAAAATTCAAAGATAGTTTTGACTATAACGTAATGAATATATCGTGTTCTATATTATAATATATTACAACGTATATATTATAACGTAATTGAAAAGCATTAGTCTTGAACTACGTAAAAAGAAACAGGATTTATTGATACAACCATCACGTTAGTATAACTTTCAAATAAAATTCAATTACAAATTCATGGTAATTATGAGTTCAGGTATAAATTAAAATTATTTAACGCATTTTTTAAAGTTACAGTATTTAGTGAGCATTTTTAAATTTTTTTTTATATACTGATATTCTGCATTTGTGTATGTAAGGATTTTGTTGAATTTTTCGAATTGATTGTTGAATGAACAAGGTTTCAGTAGTGGTTTTCGATTATTTTATAAATTAGGCTTGTGTAAATTATAAATTAGCGCAGTTTGCAAACTAATGTAGGCAATGGAGAAGGTGGTTAAATACCAATGTTCTGTTGGATTGGACTCACTAACCAATGTTCTGTAGTTGTATACAGTACGTATTTCTGAAAATAAAGGGATACTTTAGTATTACAGCGTTAAATGGTGTATCCCTTGAGGATCGACTGTAAAGCCGCAAAAATTGCACGGAAGATGTCCCCTATCAATATGAAGTAGTTACAGACTACGGAAAAACTTATTTTCCCCAGAAAATCGCTTATCCTCGCAGGGGCAATAGTTCAGATAGAAACGGCCACCAGCGACGTCTATTTTTCATATATTTCTTCAGAGCTCCTCATAACGTATTCTGCACATCCTTGTGGGTGATAGCGATACCGAATCTGAGATTTGGAGGAGAGCTCTCTTTGGAGAGTGAGTGTGGAATCTGACATCGTCTGCAGAGGCAAAGAATATCTAATGCTTTCCTTGTCCGCGGCAGAACTGCTTTTATTCGCTTGTAAGGATGTGACTCTTAAAACCTTGAAATATCAAGATGTCTGTTGGAGAAAAAATGTGGAGATAAGTAAAAATGATAGTATTGTCCGGGTTCGTAATCTAAATTTTAATTTATTAATGTAATTAGTATAATGTGACACTATATGACGTGATGTATATAGTGCGTGTCAAACGAGCTTCTGGTATTTACTGAAGTGATATTTCAAAGCCTCGTGGATTAGTCAAATTTAATTTGCAACCAAATGCACTGGTGAGATTTTCACAAATATCTCAGTAAAAAATTTAAATGTCACTTGAATCGCTTTAAGTTTGTAATTTAAGAAATGAGAGTTATGACAAGAATTACGAATTATGTCTCTCACATCATGACGCATGTAAAACCAAAATCAATGGAAGCATTAAGCGGGTTCGTGCGATATTTACGTATTAATTAATCCCTTACAGATAAAACCGTGCATCGAGAGCGCTCTTTTAAGATCTTTTCGACCATATTCTACAATATTCATCAATGACTAAGAGCTCTAAATACCTTGGAGTTACTTTACAAATAAAATACATTGGATATCTGCTGTGGTCGATTCTGTTGAAATGTCTGTTCGAAGATCAAATCAGTGAGAAAGTTACGGGGAGATGTGATAAAGCAAGAGAGAAATGCAGAGAGAGAGACCAGTAAAGGAACCGAAAAGAGGGTCAAGAGCGAGCTAAGGAAGAAGAGAGATTGAAAAGTTACCGGACCATAGAAAATCCGTGAGAGGAAAGCTGGAAAATCCTGAAATATGGACGGAAACAAAAAGGACTCGGTATTGAGTAAAACGAGGGTTCGAATGCATAATAAACGCCAGGCCTATAGAAGAAGATGGAATACTTTGAACCGTTGGAAAACGGGCTCGGACTTTATGGAACAGCATGCAGGCGCGCGGGGATGGCTAGAGAATAATTCGATTAAAGAATGTGTTTGAGATTGAAGAGGAAGGAGAAATTTTGGTGCAGATTTAGCTGTGCCGCTTAACGTATTCGGCTGGAAATGTCTCTTGTCAAATGAAGCGGGCTCTGTTACGGCGCAAATGTAATTAACTGAGGGACAGAGTGATTGACAGGTGAGTTAAGTTCGGGGAAAACGCTTTCGGGGTATGAGACACGTTGGGATTATCCTATATGGATATTTTTCGGATTTTGTGGGAATTTCGCGTCATCGCTCGAAGTTTCGGTCTGATTGGAAATTGAGGTTTCCTGTTAATTCCCTCCCGTTTTAGGAATTTAATATTGAAAATTTATTCCGTGATACTCAATTTTAACGAATGACTAATTTTAAAACGACGGTCTCGTTGAAAGTCGCAATCTTTGCTGTTCCATCTTAATTCAAGATTTAATCTACGTGGTAGGTGATCTGATATACGTAGCACTTATTGCGATAGGGCGAAGAGTAGAATTGGAAACATTGAGTGGATGGATGCTTAATNTTATACTTAAATATTGGCTTATAAGTAGAACCCAGCTATGATAATACTTCACAGCTATTGTACTGTTCCTTCCAATTGTTCCAACATAAATAACCGTATTTATTATCTACTAAAGGAATCCCGCACAGCTGAATGGGCAATTATTTTCCCAAAACGGAACCAAATATTAGGGAAGATTGAACCACTACGCTGAAATTAAAATATTAGTGGTTGACAAGTCTTTTTCACACCGGCTTCCGTTTAGCCAGGTGGACAGCGCGTTCGCCTTTTATGGAAGTTTTCCTGGATTCGATTCCCGGTTGGGGCTCATGTATCTGCAAAATGACCTCAGTTGTCGAAGAACCCTTTAAAAATGCTACTACATCTATTATCCATCAACAAATCTAAGAGCTTTTTGTAAAGGATACTATAATAGTGCAGTGTAAGTAAAAAAGAAAAATGTGCGATCATCAATAATATCTAAAAGTGAACAATAGAGTCTTCGATGGAGAATTGAATGCAAAAAAGTCTCTTTAAGAATTAATCTAAAGATTCATCTACTTCATGGATGGACTTTTCTGTACAATTTTCGATGTGTCTATTTTTTATTACATTTCAGGAAACCTGATTTATTAGGTGTTAAATTAGTAAAGTATTTATTTCAAGAAAATATGTAAGCGTAAAAAAGACCTCTTCTCTTTGCTAACCCTTTTATTAGCTGTTATGTATTGAGAAAATTTAAATAGGGTGGCAAATTCAAACCTACAACTTAACAATGTTGACTACTTCCAGACAGTTCCTTCCCCATCTTAGAGTGAGAAATGCTGTATATTCGACAGGAATACTGCTTTACTTTCGTTTACACGGAGCCACCGGTCTCTTCCTCCACGTCGCCCCGAGCGTTTGGAAGGCGTTCATCCGTTACATGGAGTGAAACGTTCGCTCTTCTGCTTTCCATTGTTTCTTCTCACTCTCCTCTCTTCTCCTTTGCCTCACTCCTCAGTTTCGCATCATCTTGACTGTTTCCTTTTCGTTCGCTAGCACTGGATTTGCTTACCTTAACTTAGAGATTCTATCCAAGCTGCTTTCTCACTACAAACAAAATAAGGCTTAACAAATTCTTTCTTAACTTGGAAAGCAACCCTAAATCAGTATTTATTTCCTTTCCTTTTTCCCTATTTTGCCTTATCTGTATTGTCGACTAATTGTACTGCTCGTTGATTCTCGAAGGGAAGTAATTACTAATGAATTTTACTCTAATTGCAAATTACCGGACTCTCAAGAAAACAAATAATATAGTCCGTAGGTAAAGTACAATTTGCATGGATTCGTCAAAAAAGTAATACATGCAACCTTATACCTTACAGAAATATCAGAAATACATTACATTTTTCATTACATAATAAAATATTATGGAATATATTACACAAAAGATATAAAGTAATCGCCTGTCATCGAGAAGGGTTGTTTATAACCACTTAATTTCCCAAATTTTCATTTGTTTATCAAAAGACTCGTAATTTTGGATCAAAATCAATATTCTACGACCAGAATAATAATCCAATTTCTCTTCCGCACGACTATCCTTTCTACGACAATTTATTTCATTCTTTAAGAAATACACCCTGAAAATGAAAAAAATTCTCATTGAAACAATTTGACTTGTCTGGAAAAGTTAGAAAGTTGTGTAGCTTTTGGTTCTCCAGTTTCAAGTGAAAATTCACACATTCTACTTATTTATAAGATTGATAAATTGATCCTCTATACACAATATAAGAAAGGTACTATATAAATATAACCTGTTTTAGGTTCTATATAACCCGTTCTAAGTAGTACTTGGGGATACCAATTTTGATTCTCAAATTGAACTTTTGTAGCAGAGTTCATTCAGAGTTAGTTAATACATCAAACTCACGAACTTATTGAATATTTCTTTGACAAACGTTATGGCTAGATATGAAACTTAGTAGTAGTAGTAGTATTGTTAAAAGTGCTTCGACTGCTTTGGTCACTTCGCACGTGGGCCCCCACCGGGAATCGAACCCGGAACCGCTTTCACTGATGTCGAACGCGTTTCCCACTTGGCTATCGGGAGCCTCGATGTGAAACTTGTTCGTGTTACTTATTTTTATTATTTGTCTCATTCCAGGTATGTCCGTTAAGGAGAGAGCATGGAACTTTCTACCTGAAAATGAGTAAGTTGATAAAATTTCCGTCTGATTGCATTTCTTTGAAAAATGTATTCATCATTTGACTTTTTACATGAGTTGTTGAGTTTATCGCTCTTTCATGCGATATAGAAATCGCTATAAATTGNATAATTAAATTAATATTCATGTGAACAATATGGTACTTAATTCTTATTCTTTAAGTGTAT
This sequence comes from Ladona fulva, assembly GCA_000376725.2. Taxonomy (NCBI): domain Eukaryota; kingdom Metazoa; phylum Arthropoda; class Insecta; order Odonata; family Libellulidae; genus Ladona; species Ladona fulva. The sequence continues at coordinate 303,739 of KZ308744.1, forward strand.
CTCTATGTTGATTTCTTTCCAGTGCATATCTGCTGCAACTTTCTTATATTTTGTTGTATTGAATCAACGTTATAATGGTGGCATTGCTGCATGGGAATCTATAAATAAAAATAATTTGGGCATGTGCGCTGCGTACTGAGGACTGAGTTCCTTGGTTTGCAGCAAGGTTTGCGAGCAAGTTTGCTCCTAGATAGACGCGTTCGACTTCGCTGAAAGCGGTCCCGGGTTCGATTCCCGGTGGGGGCATACGTGCGAAATTACCTTAGCTGTCGAAGCACTTTTAACAGTATACTAATTATTTAGAGCCTCATTATTTCCTCCCTACTGAATGGAGAACATATGTCAGAACCTTTGAGCAATAGAATAAAGGATTTAAAATGGAAAAATGTCCGTATTCAGTGCAAAAGTAATAGAAAATTTGAGTTATGAATGAAGTTTAGAAAGATCAATATTCCTAAAAAAGAGAATATAATATTTTTAACGTCAAAACAGACGTATTGTCATAAGCCTTGTATATTCTTATCTCCTGACGAGTCAGATTGACTCATGGGATTGTCCTCTATTGTACTCTATTGTAATTCACGAATACAACACCTTTCTACCGGATCTCATTACTGCACACAAATGCGATGTAATACGATATCCATACGTTCAAAAAATTAGCTCGAAATTTTATCTTGCTTTATAATTTTCGTTTTAGCAGTATTTCGACTTCCTGCCATTATAAGTTCTGAAATGTTAAGTGAAAAGTGAAATATCCTCTAAGCGGAAGTCTTCCTCCTTGGGAATGGGAGTTAGAATCATCTTGCTTCCGGGAATTTTCCGTTCATTTTCCTAATTTAGTATACCCTTCGTTCCTATTTTTATATCGGTTTCGTTTTAAGTCACCACGAAGGGTTTTCTGACGAGGCTCTCAGCTTTCTTCGCTTCTCCTCCTTATCCTCCATCCAAACTTTTACTTCGCGACACGTTTTCCTAACTTTGGGTCGCAAGGGAATACGAGACTTACGGAGAATAACAAGATATAGTTGGAAAGGGAAGCGATAAACAAATAATGGAGAAGAGGAGGCGTCTTAGCGAGGCAGAAAACGATAGTGACCCAAGTAACAATGAAATTATTCCTTATGGCCGTAGCAATAAAGTACCCACGCCCTCCTAACCAGAAGACTTAAGTGGTGAACAAGTTTTCGGTTACTACGGAAGGAGGTGCTAATTTAATTTCAGTTTGCATTACACCAACCATTATTTATTTATAGAATCTTAGGATTATTTGACGAATTAATTCGTGGTTTGTTATAAATAATGTCTGGACAAATCCGGTCGCTGCTCTTCGCGGACGACTGCACGTTATTTACGTTATCTATTAATAGTCAACTTTGTTTTTACTGTATTTGTATTTTCTAAGTAATTAGTTGTATTTTCTAAGTATTCTCAGTGTGTAATATTAGCATATATGTTTGTGTTCATAAGTGCATATGATACTAGTGACTCGGTTCATTGACTAATCATAAACTTCATCGAAACTTAGTGTCAATGAAAACTTATTAAGGCAGTATTATGTATTTGTTTGTCATTTTAATCATGTTCTTATTTTCAGGCTATATATTTTTTCCCAGCTTTCTGTTTCTAAATCTCTTAGTCATTACTCTCAGTAGGTTTGTGCAGGTTTTTCACACCCCCCTTCTTTGTGGGTGTTTTCCTGCTGTGGATATATTTTTTTCCTAGGCCTCACTTAGGTTTTTAAATCCACAACTAAATATTTCCAATTTTGTCTTAATTCAACTTAAGTTAACTTTTATTATCTATTTTTTAACTCTTTGAGATTAATATTAGTTTATTGATTTATTATTAATTTAATTTTTTTTAATATTGACGATGGGTTAAATGGAAGAGGAGACTTTAAAGTCTCAATTTCGCCCAAAATAAAGAAGTTATTTATTTATTTACCAAAATTGACAACCTACAGGATAGTTACATAATTGATAATTACAATTAGGTTCTTGAAAAGGGTCCGAAATGTCTATTTCTTTCCTTAATTCTCTGAAATTTGATTACAGTTTAAACTCCATTCCTTTGAAAAGGATCGTTTCTCACAGAAGGAGTAGTAATTGACACCTAATGAAATTTTGTTGACTACATCGAATCCGTTGAAAGAAAAGCTCTTTCTACGAATAGCCTAGGGATTTTATACAGCTTCTGGGAATTTTTATCGGAATAAACTCCCAGACTCCCTGAAATATATTTCACTTCTATTGCACTCCCTGTCTTTTTACATTTCTACCCTATCTGGTCCATGCCAGTCGATTTTAATATCGCCTCTCTGAATCAAGTCTTCAGTTTTTTGCTGATATAGTGACATTTTGCGTACCCCACTTACAGAATTCTTCCATAGCTTACGTATTTAAATACGTTTCCCAAAGAGCCCTAAAAGAAATCTTAGCATAATCTGGACTTTCGTTGTGAACAGAAAATTATACGCAATATGATAATTTATTAAGCATTATGAAACTAGGTCCAAAAATTAGAAAAAACGCACATGCGAAAAACACATATTAGAGGTAATAAACTCATCATCTGGTTTATGGACTTACTCAAATTTTAAAAACAGGTGTGAAAAATAGCGACAAGACTGGGATTTGAACCCAAATCACCCACTACACATGAGCTCATGGACGCGGCATGGTAGTTCAATGATTAGAATACCTGCCTAGAAGTGGGAGACCTGGGTTCGAGTACCACTCATGTCGCTATTTTGCACACCCTTTATACCTTTGGTTTCCGCCACACCTCTCTTCCTTGCTAAATTATACACCTTTCCCTAATCCTAGTCAATTTTTTTTTCATAATTCTTATTGAATTAGTAGTAGTAGTATTGTTAAAAGTGCTTCGACTGCTAAGGTCATTTCGCACGTGGGCCCCCACCGGGAATCGAACCCGGGACCGCTTTCTCCGAATTCGAACGCGTTGCCCACTTGGCTAACCGGGAACCCTCTTATTGAATTATGGTGATATTCTACTAAGTATCGCTTGATATATTTCGTCACAATATGATAAGCTCTCGTATTGCTTTTCTCTAGTTAGTTTCACTATTTGAATATCACGTTCCACCCAGAGGAACTACACTTACACCTCGTTTCTAAGTTCCTACATTTAGACTATCTCTTGCTCGACTTTTCCTATTCAATCAACTTCCTAACCTACTGAACTCCCTTCCTTCCTCCATATACTCTGTCAGAGTTTCTCATGGCTTATTATTGAAAGAATAATTAAATTAATATTCATGTGAACAATATGGTACTTAATTCTTATTCTTTTAGTGTATCTCTATGTTGATTTCTTTCCAGTGCATATCTGCTGCAACTTTCTTATATTTTGTTGTATTGAATCAACGTTATAATGGTGGCATTACTGCATGAGAATCTATAAATAAAAATTTTGGGTACGTGCACTGCGTACTGAGTATATCTGAGTTCCTTGGTTTGCAGCAAGGTTTGCGAGCAAGTTTGCTCCTAGATAGACGCGTTCGACTTCGCTGAAAGCGGTCCCGGGTTCGATTCCCGGTGGGGGCATACGTGCGAAATTACCTTAGCTGTCGAAGCACTTTTAACAGTATACTAATTATTTAGAGCCTCATTATTTCCTCCCTACTGAATGGAGAACATATGTCAGAACCTTTGAGCAATAGAATAAAGGATTTAAAATGGAAAAATGTCCGTATTCAGTGCAAAAGTAATAGAAAATTTGAGTTATGAATGAAGTTTAGAAAGATCAATATTCCTAAAAAAGAGAGATACGAATCTCATTTTGGGGCCCAAGGCCGACTTTCCCCGTCACTTGGAACCCGACGCAATATCATCTCCCTTTCCAAACGAGAAGGCTTCGCGATTTCTTTTTTTTTGAAGCACCCCTCCCTTCGCCCTGAGGCTGTTACATAACAATGGAAATAGACAGAGCTCTTTTGCCGAGCAAAAGATACCACATTGTCCGGCGGTGGTTTTCTCCTCATTCCCTGGTGTCTTTGGCAAAAGAGAGGGTGAGGTGGCTCTTCGCGAATACGATTCCCGGCGAGGGGATACGTTTCAAAGCTCCTTCCATCTCTCACTGCTGCGGATAAACCCAGTCTACCATTTGAGGAGACTTTTCCCGTAGTTTATAGGAAGAGAGTTTGGGTGTGGGAACTTATTAATGATTGCTAAAGGTTCCATGGGACATTGACCATGTTCCTCTTTCCAATCGATGGGTCTCGCCCTTTCTGTTTCAAGTTCCCTTTCGTATTTGAATACAGATATGCTGCATTGAGTACGTAACACATACCGAGTTGAAACCATAATTCTTTAGGGAAGTAGTAATATTGATAATGTTTACAATATAGCGTGTCAATGTTTAACCTCGGAAAAGTATTGGCCATCAGTGATGTTGTGGGTATGATCGGCAACTAAATTTTATATTTTTTCTTAAACATGAATGAAAATCATATTTCATTTCCATTGAAGATAAATTTAAAGGTTCATACACTTGTCTACATCCCTTGACGTACTTCAAGAGAGTTCTTAATGTTAAATAAAAAGTCTCTATCAGTACAATTTCCTACACTTTTCTACGTCCATTGACGTACTGTAAAATAATTCTAATTGTTAAACACAAAATCTCCAATAATACATAAAGTAAAAGTTGCGTACATTTATCAATATATATATTTATTAATAAGTGAATTAAATTTATTTACTCCGGTAAAGTTCATGTGATTGTATTTGAATGTGACGTAATTGTACGAATTATTGTCTTTAATTATAACTTTCAACCGTACGTTGGGTTAATTTTCTGTAGCTTTTATCTTAAGAGGAAGAACTCTTAAGGGAACTTGACTTAACCTTCGAGAAAATCTTCTTACAGTGCCCATCTTTGCTTATGGTCGAATAGAAGGAAAATCGTTTAACTTATGGTGTCACGCGCCTAAAAGGGCTTCTCGTTCTTCCAGAAACGATGGAGGATTTATTTTACCTTTATTGTTTCCCAAACATAATTTATTTCTCCAATCGCATGAAGGGTTATCAAATGCTATAAAAAATATTAGTATCGTTATAAGAGCATTCTTACGGTATTCTCTTGCGACTCTTCCACATTGAAGTGCCTAATCTGGCTTTTCCCTTAAGTTACTAATGCGTAGTCCTTACTCAGGATCTCTAATCCCATTTCCCTTTCTCTGATAGTTTTCAAGGTAATCCACGGTAATTCTCTCCATAATCCCGCAACAACCAGACTAATGACAGTGATTTTCATCAAAGCACAAGAATACTTATCTAGTGTGCGTAATCTTGTTACTGTGAGCTTGCACCAAGTTCACAATTGAAGCCGAAGAATTTTATTTAATATTGAAGATCTTAAGGAACATTTCACATTTTCTGTCTCAGTTTATGTAGCGCAGTGGTGTTTGCCCTTTGTGACAAGCGACAAACATTAAAGCTTGTTTTAAAACGAGTATATACACTTAGGTCTTCGTACAAACAGGATGAATTATTAAATAGACTTAGCGATGAATCGCAATTATTGCAAATCATAATACGATAAAGTACAATAAATTGTACAGAAAATTCTTCTGATGTAGAAGAATGTTTTAGATTATTCTCTATCTAAACAACAATGTAAGTGTATTAGTAAATTATAGGATCAACCTCAAGACTTCACTTTATGGAAGAGGTGCAGCAATCTTTGCGGCACATCAACTGAGTTGTTTTGTATAATAATAATTCTTTATCCAATGGTATGAACGGACGACGAACGAAGTCGAAAATCTGAATATGAAGGTATTACAGCATCATTAAAAATAATGCCAGAAAGAATTATTTTATTAATAACATGAATGATACATTTATTTTTATTAAATGAGGCAGCGAAATTCGTTTTTTCCATCTTTTTTATTTGTGACCTGTTTCGGTCGTATCTAAGAATAGGCGGAAATCGTCAGGTCATCGATGACCTGACGATGGCTGTACGCCGAAAGCAGTCGTAAATAAAAATTGTGTGGAAAATACGAAGTTCGCTGTCTCATTTATTAAAATGGCGTTCCACCAAGTGCGGTCAGATCATATTGATTATATTTATTTAGATTGTTATGCTAGAAATATTGCTATACTAGAGATAAAAAGAATGGTCATTAGACAATGCAACGTAATGGAGACAAGTTAAAATGTTCGTCTATAATGAGAACCACATCATAATACTCATAATTGTGTACATTTTCAATTGTATAAGATTTTAGTTTTTGCCAATCAGCATTCATTTAAAGTATTTCATATGGATTCGCGATTTTTAGTAAACTTTTACTGCTATTAACTCGAAACTTCTTTCAGGTAAAGTCAGTATGTTGGTTCGGGTCCTAAAACTGTATTTTTCTCTTATTAGATGATCTTTTCTTTTTTTATGATTCAGTTGCCTCAAATATTTATTTCTGTCGGATTGGACGGAACAATTGGACTTTTGGACTTGAAATGTCTACTTGACACAATTGGTTTCGGATTATCCTGGTGTTTCTATTATCATTTTGTTATAACACGCCATTTCGTCGATAGTTTTCTACAAGTGTTTAATTGTACACTTGTCTTTTCCTCATCAAACATTAAAAACGTCTTATTGTGAATTTTATTTTCTTCAAATGCTCACTAAATCTTCGTTGGTACGTAACGCTATTTTTCTTTACTGAATTCCCGTATCACGTTCATTTCACGCGCTGGTTAATTTTGAAATGCCCCCTGGGTGCTGAAAGAGAGGTTATTCGTCGCTTTTAGAGGGAGAAATTTGCCATGTTTTCATATTTTATTCGACGTGTATTTACTCTTTAATATTACATTGGTGACAGTTTAATTGGACCTTTCGGCGCGTTTTACACTTTTGTTTTACCTTTGGACTTTGCAGTGGTTTTCACCAATTCAGAGAAAATTTTGACTGTGTTACCCTCGTTCAGCTGGAACTTTTTATATTTATTTTCTGGTTCCTTTATAATGGATGATTTAATGGATTTTTTTGTTCGTAAAATAGAACAAAACTTCATCCAGATATAGGAATGAATATATGTAGGTTTACATTCTTAATATGTAACCATCTATCGATTTGTGGTATAGATTGTACATACAATTAGGCCCACCCATTCATTTTTTTCTATATCTATCGTGTAAACTTCCAGGAGAAAGGAGTTTATCACTTGTTTTCTTGATATCTACTTCTCTTATTTTACGTTTAGAGGCCGGCTGAGGTAGCAGAGATACCGCATGTTATCTTTAATTAACACCCCATATTTTCCGAAAGCGCCCTTCCTAATAAGTAAAATTTTCGTAGTTGATTTTAATTCCTCCATTAACGGAACGAAACCTTCATTTCAGAAATGAATTACGATTTTATACGGATTCCTGATTCAATCAGCGAAATTGAAACGACGCGTCGTCGCGACGCTCCCGCTTTAATGCGCCTCATCCAGGAATTTCTCGAATAGGATCTCGGCCTCTTCGCTTTAAAAATGTGAAATCCGTGTAACCCAGGTTGGCACTGTGAGTTTTAATGATCCTACCCGTTAAAAATGCGCAGTTTGCAGATCTTTAACTCTTTAAGGCAAGTGCAGCAGAGTGCGGTGGATTTCACGGGCGAAAACAAATAGCTAGGTGAAATAAATCCCACTATTTTTATTTAATCTTCCAGGAAAACCGAGCACTGGAGTAAACAGGTATATTTTGAAAAAAGGAAAGTCTCCCGGCACCCAAGCAGCTGAATAATTTTCGTTTCGTTTTAAAGGAGAAGTTCACAGTTCGAGGAAAGTTCAGCGGGGTTGAGGGAATACTCTTTTTTCGCAAGTGTTGAGTATTTGTAGTGGGAATAAAAATGGTCGAAACCATGCTACATCCCGGGATAATACGAGAAGTTCAGCTTCAACGCAATGCTTCGACGGGAAGAATGTTCGTACTAGAATTACGTTAAATGGGTTTCCCCCTCTGATTTTGGGATTTCGAGTTTACGTGTTGTTAAATCCTAAAAAATTGCAAACGAGGAAGATTTTGTAGCGGAAATTAATTTTTTGTCGTTTCAATTCAATGCTGTAGCTAAAACAAGCTTATGAGAGGTGTTTCAACGTGGCAGCGTCACCCTCGCCTGATTACTATCTAGCTCCATCGCCCGTGAATGTGATTATGATCTCAAATCTTGTTGCTGTTTATTTTTATCCGTGCTGTTTGTATATTTAACACATTGAAATTGTGGAGTGCAGCCAGGTCTCATTTAGATTTATGATTGTGACGTTAAATAGAAACATTCAGTTTTAATGTTTTCCGTGTAACTAATGACCCGCTTGGCCTAACAATTTTAGACTTTAAGATGATATGTTGGTAACTCCTATGGACTTTGACATCACTGATGGCATTATGGTTCAGTGTTGACAATCATTTCCGTTACATTATACATTCCGTTACATTACGTAGTGACTTACATTAAATAAGAGTTACTCTTCGAAGTACTTTTGAAAGTGCGTCGACAGCTTAGATCATTTCTTACTAACGGGCTCCCACCAGAAATTAAACCCGGGACTGAAGGCGAAAGCGCTATCCAATAAGCCATCAAGGAGCCCTAAGGTTAGCTTTGGTTAAAATTTACATATTTCCTTCGAAACTGCTTCTGTGACAGTGGAAAGTGGATTCTAGCAAACATTCGCTTTAGAGTCAGGTATTGTAATGTTTTGTTTGAGCTAAAATGAGGTTAATAGTTAATTTCATATGTATATGATAAATTCGCATGGAGATTATTATCATCTCGGGCCCCGATAGAACTTTAGTCGCAGTGCTATTTAAGTACGCATTAAAATACCGGGACTAGATGTAATACTTTTTAGTAGGCTTAGGCATCAATTACACCTTCCATTAGAATTGTCCATCAATGAGATTGATATTAGAATTTAAATATGAGCTCTCCAAGAAAGCATTGCGAATATTTAAGTCGTTCTCAGTGGTAAACCTCTTTGAAATATCCTTCATTAGCATGTCAATCCCGTGCTTTCATAGCATTTGCACGCCAATATTTATAGCTCCTTACATTGAGCCACTTTTCTCCCATGCTTTTATATGCGAATAATGGTGAAGCTGGCGGCAGCGATCCAATCTCAGCTTATAACCTGTGGATCGTCGTTATGGAAGGGAAAGGAAATAGTCGAAAGCTCGATATCTCTAGTAGAATTTCGTTTTATCAGCTAAACGCCGAATGGGGACTTATTACGAAATCGTTCTCCATGTTTGTAAATGGGAATATAATCCCTCCATCTCCAATGTTATGAGATTCAGAACGTCCTCCGGTTCCCACTTGTTTGTCATGATCTTGCATCAACGCTTTTCTGGGCAGCAGAAAGCCTTTATGCTTACATTAGCTGCTGTTTCTTAGGCATTTGTTTCAATCTGTATTAGCTCCGCGTTTGAAAGTAAACTCATGAAACTAAAATTCGAAAGCGATTTTTACTCTCGCATCAAAATGCAAAAAATAAAGAATTTCGGGAATGATGATTCACAAATTCTTGAATACGCAGAGAAGGTTTTAATCTTAAATTTAGTACGAGTACACCGTTCGTTCGCTAAGGGAAACTACAGGTTCAAAGCCTTCGGCTGGAAATCTCTTAGCAATAGAAGAACCGTGAAAGAACAAGCTTTTCGGGAAATTTCAAGCAGTGAATTACCGGATGATGTAAGCGACATCGTGATTCCCGCTCTCAGCAAACGCGGTTTTCGAAACCATACGTCGCGCGTAGAAAAGATTTTATGAGATATTAACAGATCACACATAACTATGATTGGTAGGGTTCCCCCTAGGCAGAGCGCTTGGTCTGCCGCCTAGTTCTTTTCCATAGGCCGCCCGACGAATTTTTTGAGCGCCCAGAAATGTTTTAGAAATTTGACGGCAATTAGCGATATTTCACTTGGATATTTCCATCTTAGTGCTCGCGTTGAACTCCGTAATTGCGTTGCATAGTTCATTTTGCGACTTATCCGCAGAAAGTGAAAACTTCATAATTTACGCGTAAATACAAGATAAATCAGTGAGCGTTACTTAGATGCTTCAGAGCGCAGGATGGGAATCTTTAGAAGATAGAAGATTTACCAAAAGATATATTCAGTAAATACATTCAAAGAAAGCACGTTCATAGATCAAGTAGCCGATATAATGAGTCCTTCGTGTTAAATAGGCCGTTTTAATACTGCGAGGAATATCAGGGAAATACAAGATTTGTAATCTTGTATTTCCCTAATCTATTCAAGAATTCGTATCTTTCGCGAATGATAAAATCTATCAAACGTCTATGGTGCATGTACCCCCTGCCACACGTCAAAAGGTGGTCTGTTGGGTGCTCACTTAGAAACAGACATAAATAACAAAAATTGAGCAAATCCAGGAAGTTAGCGTCCGTAGCCATTTAATTTCCGCCTAAAGTGAGAGTAAATACAATACAATACAAGCCTTTATTGGACGAATTTGAGACTAGAGAGTAAGTAGAGGGAACTGTGGCTATTGTTTTCCTTTCGGATAGTATTAGGCGCAAAAATTAAGTAAGAAAAATAGTAAGCTGGGTGTTTTGACACCCTAACATACACCGTATGCCTTGTAATTTACCGATGTGTAAACGTAAATGAGTTCGTGAAGCAGTCCCGAAAATGCACCATTTCACGATAGTAAGTCACTCGTTAATGGACCATACTAAACGTACAGTTATTATATAGTTCCATTTTATGGTGTTTTGCACCGTCTGCAGGAGGTAGTAACACATCTCGTTTGAAAAATTAAGTATTTCAAGTCATGAATCCCTCTCTGTTCACGAGGCGGAAATGGCGCCGTTATGTTCACAGCTATGCCACCGCGGCGTCGGAGTGGTTTGCGTGACGGAGTTTTCTCAGTGGGTAGGGACTCTATTCCTGGAGGTTTTAAGTCCGCGACTCAGACGATTTGTAGTGGAGACGCATCGCAGCACTTCCAGCAGGAAATGGAGCCACCCACGCGTCCTTGTCATTATTCAAAGGTTGGACGATGTCTGATCGATCCTTAATCCCCTTTATGCCGTGACATTTCCTTCTTTCGAACTGCTCTGGTTGCTATTTTCTCATCGCCGCATTCCAATTCGATGGGACATTTAACTTTTCTCCGAGGATAGAATAAGGAAATTCTATTATCTCATGCTAACTTACATGGTGGTCATTAATTAATAAACGCTGAATCGCTTACATACATTCATCCTGCCATCCTATATTTCCTTTAGCAATCCATCCAGTGTCCAATTCCTCGTTTTTCTTCCACTCTTAACACACTTGATGATCGAACTGGAAACGGTTTAAAGAGACTGGTTTTAGAAGGAGAATTTTGTTTTAAAAATGCACTTAAATGGAGGAACAAAAAAGTACCATGAATTTAACATTTTTGATTAATATATCCGTCGGTTATTGAACTTAGAGTTACTGATAACCAAAATTTAAACTCAGCAAGTGAAAGTTTTACGATTTTCCGCACTTGTATTTGTCTTATGCATTTATGGAAAAATATTATTCAGTGGTCAGATGAGGTTCTTTTTCTGATTAATTTTATGAAAATTCATTTCTAGTTGTCTACGAAATAATGTATCTATGCATATGTTTGATTTTCTTATTCGTTTATACCCGACTTTTCCTTAAATTTAGTTAACTATAAGTAGGTTTCACAAGTTTTTCACATCCCCCTTCTGGTGGGTGTTTTCCTATTGTTGTGTAACCTTTCCTGAGGGCAAAGTTAGGTTTCTAAACTCACAAAGTAGTTTTATTTTATTCCGTGCACGTTTACAAGCTTTCTTTTGAATTTCATCTGACGAAGGGTTACATGTTAGAAGAGACTTGATAGTCTCAATCTCCTTCGAGGAAAGTCGCATTATTGCTCACATCTGGTACTTCTCAGCATGGAGGATGGGAAACATCCACTTAACCCGGATGCATAGAACCAAAGGGATTGGACTCATCTATTGGTTTTTAGCAGTCATCTAAAAATCTTCTCACCATGAAGATAGTACTAATTATAGTGGTTTTTTGTAGTTGATCAATAATTTGATTTTACACCAATTGTTTCGAGGTTTTGTTGTACATTTTAGGTATTACACCGGTTGCTGTAATTATTATTGGCAGATTATCTTAATGTATTAATGATTTTAATTCATTTTGACAGATTTTAGGTTCCTTAATTCTTTTATCTTTTTGGCCAGGGACATATATTTCTGTATATTTTCTTTATATTTTGTGTATATATTTTCTGAGTTAGAAATGGAGATTTTTATTAAATGTGTCAATTTTTCTTGTATTATATAAATATTTTTATTCAGTATATTGTTCTGTCGTGATCGGTCGATTACGATGTTTCTATTGTAGTAAATCTTGAATGAATCATTTTCTATTACAGCCGTTGGTGTCATTTGGAACCATGGTTTGTTTTCAAACAAACCATTGGTTTTTTATTTATTATTATTATTATTACATAGAACACTATGCTAATATATCGATCTCATGCTAATAAAATTGAGCTAGGCAACTAAATTAATCAAACGAATGTGCTGTATCTAATTTGGTATTCTTTTGAAGTCTGCAAATTACAATTACCAGATGAATAACTTTGTTTAATATCTGTTAAACAAGATTATAAATTTTGGTTGTTTCCTGTATTATGACCTTTACGGTCACCTCACTCTAACGCCCTAGATTCTAGGGAGTAATCGGCGTTAAATCTATTCATCTCTGAGTAAACCAGCTAATGATATATTCACGCAGACTAATAAAACCCCATGCATCATCGAACGCTACGTGATGGGATGGTATCTATCTAAAGCAAAACTATACAGCCGTAGTTGCTATCGCCTAACGAATCGGATCCGTTTTTTCGAATATGAGAAATCGATCTCCGATTAAGTCTCGCCATTCATCGACCGTCGGCCGCTGTACGGGATTTGAAAAAGTAGAAATCCGGAAGCCTTCGGAGAGATTTCGTGCCTCGAAAGACTCTTTCTTTGCCCTACAGCTTGTCGCCCATCCAATTAGGTGGTGAATCTCCCGTTTGACCGAAACAGTACCTCGTTTCCCCGGTGGACTCCACCCGGATCACTTGACCGAGTATATTAACCTTTCGCGGATGTTCGCGAAGTGCAAAATAAAAAAAATTGGGCAGTCGGGAAAATGTTTTGAAACTCCGATTCGAGCGAAGGGACAATTTTTCGGATGCCAATCAAAGTCGCAGACGGACGTGCATTGCAAATTGGAGTCGGTGCAGTTGTTTGGGAGGCGATGGAAAAAAATTTCGATTTTTTCGATCTCGGGAAATCCGTAGTGGGTTCAAAGGAGGGTTTTGTTTTCGTAAGCTTTCATGGAGATATCATGCGATAGGTATTCTTTCTCCGTGAAGATAAAAAATGAAACTTTCCGATTGGATGGCAGGTTTGATTTTTTTGGGAGCACTGAATATCGGAGCCATTAAGGGACGTGTGAGTTTTTCCAAAAGAAAAAGCAAGAGATCGGAGCAAATGGGGCAGAAGGCGATAATCAACCGTTTATCACGTACTTCTCTAGAATTTGAGTGCCTAGATTTTAATCCTCCATGGGCTGCATTTTCCATTCCTAAGACTTTGACAGATGCATCTCTCAGTTTTTAATGTTAGTAATTGATCGAAAGTCATTAGCATTCGTTTCCTTTAGGATGAGTGGTTATTATCTGTTAAGTTTTGAGTATAATGTATGGACTTTATGTTACATATTGACTGTGAGACTATATGTTATCTAAAAATGTAACTTACCGTAATAAATTCATAATAATTAGAATGATTTATTTTGGGGATATATTAACCCTACACTAATATTAATTCTTTATTACTATTTGTTCTATGAAATTTCTATTCAAAGTTTACTTTCATCCACCTCAACCACGAGTCGTTATTATTGAAGATTTTATGAAAGTCAAGAGTGCATTTGCTCCAGTTGAAATATTTACGATACTAACTGTCTGCAATACCGCAATTTGGACTCCTTTTCCAAATAAGAATAAATATTAATAACTCAGGGGAATTTTTTCGGGGTCAGTTGTAGTGTTGAAGTATTTCTTCATTCTATTTAATTTATTTTATTGGCAAGCTAAGCTTGTCACTAGATTACTTAATTAGCTTCGTACCAGAGCTCAAGAGTGCCAAATTGACATTTTAATCCCCGCAATAAAATATTGCATCTTCGCCTCTAATTTAATTTAATTTTCGATGGAAATCTGTTTTTGGGATCCAACTTCATCCACCTAATGTTCAACATGCGATAGAGAAAGAAAAAATAATTCTGCAATGTTTTTAGATTATGTGATTCAGCATTCCCAAAACTTTTAACAGTCTACTCAAGTACTTATTCGTAATAAGATATATTTTTACTCCCGAATAGCCAAGTGGACATTGCTATCACCTTTGATGAAAGCGGTTCCAGTTTCTATTCCCGGTCGGGGGCTACATGCGAAATTACCTAGGCTGTGAAAGCACTTTTAACAATACTACTACTGTACGATGTTGAGTATAAAGCAGCTTCAATTTATCTCCTAACCAAGCTAATGTGTACTTGGATTAACTTGCTCATTGATTTTAAGCCGCTAAATTTTTATCAGGAAATTTCAATTTTGATTACAGATTGGTGAAAGGATGTAAAGGATGTAAACAAGGTTTCATAGGAAAGGGTCGTCGTCCCAAAACGAAATGTGAAAATGTTCTGGCCGGAAAGCGGAGGATTCTTTGTTCGAATTCTGGTCCTGTCAGAAATGTCCCAGAGTTCTTTTTGTTTGTTTTTCTCTGGTACACACCCTTTCGTGCAGAGTCATATCTAACATTTTCCTTGAATGGTTTTCCTTATCAACACTTTGTATGGACGGTTCTTCAATGAGATTGTTGGTCTTGGACGATACCACAAATCGGAGGAAACCACTTCGTCCTTGCCTACAAATTTTCCCCAAACAGAATGTCCTAGCTCGATAGTTCAGTAGGTTAAAGCATCTGCCCGGAAAAGGGAAATTTCGATTGGAAGATTTCGGAAGGTAAAGTCCCAGTCCTGTCAGATTTATTTAAGTTTGCTTTTCCTTGAATTTTTTATAAATTATTCGAGCTATTCGATAATTATTCTTTTTCTTCTTTTGTAAGGCGATTAATATGCTCAATTAATCAGTGGATATTCTCATCTGGTCAGAATGTTATATTTCCCATGGCTCAAAAGCATTTCCATAGCATCGACTCACATTCTTCATTCATTTTTCTATTTCCTTTCCTGTAGAGTTGGAATTTTTTCCTAATTGAAGCGTATCCAACTGCTATTACTCCCATAGAAAACTACTAAGTCGAAAGTAACGTATGTTCGTGATGACGGGCGGTCCAGAGCATTCGATGTAAGAGATGCGAGTTTACTACACCTCTATCTCTAACCTTTTAGGCCCCTCGCTTTGACCTCGAAGTCCATCTTCCTGTCCGAGAAATCGGTCTAGAATTTCTCATCCAGATGACTGCCGTTGTGGAACGCACGTTTGACGTATTTATCACGGAGAATGAGTGCGACTTCTGCTCTAAAATCCGATGCCTCAATCATAAAATTCTTCCTCCTGAATCCTCTAATATATTCCTATCCGTGCTTTCGCCGTGTTTTATTTTTCAGCCAACTTTGCGGGAAATTCTCAATGGGTTTATTAAAGTAATGATTTATCTCCCATAATAAGGTCATATTTTATTAAATTAAGGAATTCGAGAGTAGTAGCCTATCATTAAAAATAAAATGTAAAAATGTAGAAAGTGGCGTTATGAGAAAGAAAGAAAAAAATGAGTCTTTAGAAAGAAATGCACTCGTATCTATTTCTCTTATTTTATGCTCATTTTCGGATCGTCCGAAGAAGCAGGGTGGTCGCTTAATATCGATCACGTCTTCCGCAAATGAACTTTCTCTAAATTTTTCAAACAATTGAAGTCAAGCTTGTAATTTCTTTCTTTCGAGGATTCCCAACAATATCTTTGCAGCTTTTGATCTTGTTGTACCATAAAGTAAAAAAGTTGTAAATTTATTTAAATATGATCGCTTTAACGACACTCGTCGGAAACAGGTCGTGTTATTTCAGGCCAGAACGACGTGTTTTCGCTAACGAATTTATCCTTCGGAAACCTTTCTGAGGTAGCGCCGTTTCCGAAGGCTTAATTTTGGCGAGGTCGATTAAGCATTTAAGCGAAGTTTTATCGCCGCAGAATGTAAAAGGTGTGTCGCGGAGACGGGAACTGGCGATGTTATCGCTCGGAAGAGGGACGGGAGGAAATGGCGAAAGGAGATGTAAGGGTGTGAAAAGTACGAGAGAATCTCCTCTGAGACTTCCGGTGTGTGCCTCCATCGGAGAGACTCAGAATTTCCGAGGAGAAAAATGCTGCTCTGCGCTTCTAATTCTCCGGGGAGAGAAGCTTGCCTACGGAGCTAATTTTTTTATTTTCTCTGTGTTTGCTTCAAACCTTCTCCAGGCTTATTTTTACAGGTGGAAAATCCGCCAAAACGATGTGTTGAAAACTATATGGCAACCTTTAATGATGGAAATGTTCAATTTTATAATACTTTCCGTCAGTTTGGAAATATCCGCATGTATAAATATTCCGTGCTGTTAAAGTAACAACCTTCCATACTCATCCATACATATTTTTCATGGCATTATTCCTTTGGATATTTTTTCGTACTTATTATCGTATGCTCATTCCAACTTCTTTTGGTTGTGTAAGGTATGAATCACTTACAAATTTGACGTTTTAGAATCAGCGGTTTACGATGGAAAATGTTGAGTTTTCCTTGTTTAAGGTTATAAAAAATACGACACATATGCGACAAATCTTCTGCTTCGCTTAAAATGCTCGTTTTTAATTTTTATCGGCGAGTAGTTTATTGGTGATTTGAACTTGTTTTCATTTTTATTGGATTTCGTAGTAGATAATCCTTGGCATCATCTTGAATGGCGAGATTACCGAGTTGATTAATGTAGCTTAAGTTACGCGTCAAATGCTCTAATAAGATGTTTTAAACGACTTCAGTTACTAATTTCGAGCTTTTTTTAAATAAGTTTACCGAAGTAAAGCATTTGGTCGTCACTCAAAAGAATTTTATTAATTTCTTCAATTTCTCCGTTATGCAACCAAAAGATAATTTTAGGTATTTATTGAAATCCATCGCAGCGATATAGTATGTACGTACAAAATGTTTGGTATCGATTAGATCTTAGTTCTAACTTTTGAAACTTCTTTCAACATTTCTGATATCCTGATATTTTTCTAATTCTTCTGATAATTCCATCCGGGGCTCGATACCAATTATAACAATTTGAATAAGGAAAAAGAACACGACTGTTTTAATGCATTAGAGATTGAAAAGAGCTATATAAAGCCGTAGTTATCAAGCAAACCAACCGTTAGAAAATTCCGATAAGCGGGGTTTAAAGTTCTCCGTGATTGCACTTTGGAAAGCTATAATTCTCAATACGTACTTTAGCAACAATGTTGCCATCCTTAAGAGAAAATTTAACTCCTAACGGTTGGTTTGATTGCAAACAACGGTTTTTTATTGTTTTTTTACCAAAATATATATTACCAATATATATATTACCAATATATATATTACCAAAATATATATTACCAAAATATATATTACCAATATATATATTACCAATATATATATTACCAATATATATATTACCAATATATATATGTATACCAATTTGCCAAAACCTAATCCCCGTTTTCTGTCCTTTATCCCATAAATACCTGCAGATACAACTTATTTGAACTTCCAATAAAGAACAGACTTAGCTTCTCCTTATTTTACAAAACTCAGATTTGCCGCGAGATAAAATCCTGCAGAGGTGACAGGAGGGTAACGTATAAAGAACGGAACTCAAATAAGGGAGTTAGCCGTCCCAATTCCCTTTCCTGAAATCCTTTCCGTCCAACTCTCACAATGGTTCCGTTGCTTCGTTTATATGCAAAACGTGAGCCGCATGTGTACCTACACTATTCCGAAATGCAAGTGCAGTAATGCGAGCTATGCAGTACTTGGCGCGGGATGCACCCCTCGAGAATTCGCCTCAACTTGTACCGCGATGATGACGGTGCAGTTGAGTACTTGGCTCTCTATCCTCGTGGGATATGAGCGTTTTCGTTTATAAATTATCGCGCATAAACTGATATGTACGATCAGTCGGGCAAAACTTACTCCTTCTTTCTTTATATTACGAGTTCTTGGGAAACAATTAGAATATTTTCGGCAATTTGGATACATTTTAGAGAATCCCGAGTACTTCGTAATTTCGCATAAATTTCGTAATCTATTAGAACCTGTCGGTAATTGATATGTATTTAAGTAAGCATATTTTTTTCAGTTTGAAAGGGTATGAAAACAGCTTAGTCTGAAGATAGCTCGTTGGACTGGCGGTGAGGCTACGGTGAGTTTTACATAGATTAGCCTGGAGGATATTAAACTTTATTTTATTGGTAGAATTTGTCTACGAGAAGTCTTATACTTTAATGCTGGTGGCCTCAGTGTCAATTACTGATTTTTTTAAATGAATTTTGTGTCAGTCACCAAGAATGTCAGAAATGTTGAGGTAATTATCGGTTTTTGTGCATATTTTAGAACTTTTTCTATGAAGAAAGTTCTCTTCTTCCCGAAAAGTTTATTTGCAGGTAAAGATTTTGTAAGCAAAACTGTTTGGCGCAAAAAAAGTCCGGCGAATTTGCTATAGTTAACTATGGTCACACAAATGAAATTATAAAAGATTCCTTAAAACCTTATCTAAATTTTCGTGTGAAATATGTTTTGACTCTATTATTACGTCATACTTTATCTTAATATGCAGTCATTTTTTTACATCATAAAAGTCAAATAAGATAAAACGTCATCTTAATTTCAACGAATAAAGATGTTTTATCTTCCTTTCGTGATACTCAGTTACGCTGTAATTGGTAAACGAATGTAAAGTCACGGCGTTAATAATAGGTGGGAAGACCTTGTATTCGAGTTTCTGGAATCAATTAGTAATTAATGCACCAATTACCGGTATTCAATTAATAATTCATGCTCCAAAGTAGTTATAGTTTATCTTAAAGTTTTGTATTTATCATATTAATTCATATTTATTAGGAAAGAGTGTTTTATGGTATTATCTCAATTTATATCATTCAGTTAACTGATGTAATTTCCATATTGTAATGGTTTCAATTTCGTAACTTCCTGAATATCTTAATGTGTTATATAAGGTCTTAAATTATATTATCTTTTGTTTCCCCGTGCAGTGTAATTTACACAGTTTCTTTCATTCCACTCAGTAGTTTACTTTCTCTTTCTGAGTCTTTGCCCAAGAAAATATTTATTCGTTATGGTCAAGGGTTTCATAATGAAATTTGTATAAGTACAGAGATATGGTATAATTTGTTAATCTAGAGCTGATATGTACTAGTCCAGAATCTCGAATAGTTATCTATAGTTTTTCAACGCTAGACGTAGAATAAAATATTTTGAATCCTATTCGTGACCCTGCAATCTCGTAATTCGTCTATGATTAAATTAGCGAGAGATATAGAGAGATATTTTGATAGATAGCAAATATGAAAATTCTATCTGCTCCAACGGCTTCGTGACAGCTCAGCTATTTTAGGTGAATGCAGAGATTTGGATCAAAACTTTAGCAGGCTATTAGGAAATGTTACTGCATAGGAAATGAGATTCGTCAGTGTCATTTCGTTTTTTACCTATTTTATACCAAAACGCCGAGGCTTGTTATTTATTTGAATTGGACAGGAAATTCTTCAAATATTTTAAGTATGAAATAGAACACAGCAAGTATAAATAGGGGAAAAGTCCATTCTGTTAAATTTTAAGTTTAAGAACACATCTTAATTCATGTGGAAACTGTTTGCTTTTGCTTGCAATAAAAATTGAACTAAGCAAATACTTCGAGTTAAATGTATGCTTTTTTATATTTATACACTTAATACTCACGGTATTTAATTATTTAAAGATTCTTCCTTATTTTTTAAATGCATGCTTATCTTTCACTTCAGTTAAATAAAATCTTCTGTCAACTGCATATAAATCAGATCCTACGATCATTGACGAATCATAGAATACGTTCTATTGCCATCATTAAGGGCAATTTATACATAGGCATTTAATGAGCATTGGAGGATTGTTGTTCTACCATCATTTAGTCGAATTACGTGAAGGTCATTAACTACTTGTCATCGTTTCGTTTATTATTCATATTTTTCTTTACCGACAAATGAGAAGCTGAATATCAAGGTGATGCGTATTTTTGCTGTATTTATTTTGAACGAAGTTAAAAAAAAAGTGGGTTAACTTTAATTTTCATATTTGCACTACCATTCGGTAGATTCATGTGCCTTAATATTGCCAATTCGATGCCCTTTCATTTCTCAATCTTACCTTATGTTACTTTCTTAATGAGTTATCTTAATTTCAAAATAATTATTTGGTAATCAGAACTTTTGTATCCGGAAATAAGGTTTATTATTACTATTGTTGTTGAAATACTTGTACATTAAGATAGGTAGGAACGTCTTTACTAATTAAACTGCATTTGAAGGAAGCACTCAATATTATAGGTACAAAATATACAGAGATGTCATTAAAAACCTCCTTCACAACACTCAAAATTAAATTTACATCAAATCGAACATCAATTTCGTTATATCTTCAAATCCTACGCTACTGTCGGATTGAAAATAGTATAGACCTGGACTTTGACGCGTTGCCCATTAATGATCTGCCATCGTAATGGAACATGTTATGAGCATCGTTCGAAAGAGCATTTATTTGCCTTTAAAATGATATACATTAAGAGTCTACATCGATCTCCTGCTTTATCTGAGTCGACGTAAACCAAATCAAATCACAGTAAATTCGCGCAAATCCTTGACTCGGTCATCTTCACACCTTTGTGGAACAAGAACCAGGAGTCACAGAAAAACCAAACTTTTTGCACAAATGTGGTATATAGTCGTGAAGCAAAATCCGTATTCCTGAGATCCGATAGTGATTTATTGACTTTTGATAAGTGACTGAATTAAAAATCGATCTCCTTCTACAAATTAGATCCAACGCAGTTGAAATTTTTAGTGCGCGCTATGTAAATGATTTAGAAAAAAGCGAGGGCGATTTTTCCAAAATGCATTGGATATATGAGGCGGCCTATAATGATGACGTCGCTTCGGCGAAACGTCATCACCGCCTCCTCGAAACGAGAGAGTAATTTATACACCTCAATACAGCAGTATCCCTGCCTAGTACAGTTTCAATAACATCAAAGTAACAATGCGTACATACAATTAAATCTGATTACAATGCCTATTCATATGATACATGACCAGCAAATTTAAAGTTATCTATCACCTCTTGTTTTTTTATGGAGCAATCGCTTTGCTGACTTGAAGTAAATGAGAAAATCTGCAGCGAAAGTTCTTTTGTGTAGTAAATCTTAGTTTCTTCCGTAATTACGCCAGTTTTTGGAAACTCTGAATATAATTAAGGAGACTGTGAAAAAAGTAGTACACGAAACGTCCGGCGGAGTCTCCTCACTGAATTATTCATTCCTTCCTCTTCAGGAAAGATGCATTCTCTTCCTCGAACTGTAATTCAGCTGCGTTCCCCGTAATAAAAACCCTTTCCCGCTTCACTTCCCTTCCTCCCTTCGGGCGTTCATCTACCTCCAAATGGGCGGAATCCAAGCTAATGCTCTACACTCCACTCCTCAACGCCCCTGCTTTTTTCCCTTAATCTCTGTAACGGGAAAGAGTATGACTCTATAAGTCGATATCGCGGTAGTTTTCACGGCGAAACGCAGTGAAATGTCGTGAAATCCCGTGGAACCACGTATCCGATTCGAGAGCGAAGTAATAGCGAAGCGTAAGATTTACAGCAAATCCATAAAAACCGACTCCGTGGAGATTGTAAAGTACCGTTGACGTCTGAAGTAGTAAATTGAACAGTTTTGCATTTATACATACGTTTCAATCTCGGTGTTCCTTCTATGGGTAAGAACATTAATTTGTTTCTTTATTCACTGTAATCCATGTTTAGCATCTTTGTTGTACACACAACCGTACCTGTAATAAATACCCTATAGATTTTTTATCTTTAAGACAAAATAACTGTTTTTAAGATGGTAAAGAAACAACACTTCGTATGTTCCACATTGTAAATTTATTGTTTAATAAAACCTTTCAGTTTCGGCCATGGACGGCCATCCACAGGTTACCGGTAGGAATAATAATTTTCTACTGCGGAACATAAGAAGTTTTGTTTATGTGCCATCTTGGTATGGCTTTCCACGATGTCCAGTATATTGATTTCGGAACTATTATTGTTGTTTTTCTACCTTGCCTTAATTAATGGAATACATCGTTTGCCTTTCCGTAGTAGTGGAGGTAATATATCTTACGTTATTTTAGTTTGAGTTTCGTCATATATATTATAATTTGGTAGTCACCGAAACGTTAGTACTGCTTAACGATAGCATTCTAGTCTTTCTATGTTGAGGATTGAGGTAAAGGTGTTAACTTAGCACATTGAAGTTGTGCGGCTAAATCCCAAGGAATAACAAGTGTGAAAAACAGTGACATGATTGGGACCAATCCCAATCATCCCTATTTCCCAATCCCAGGTCCCAATCATGTCACTATTTTTCATACTTGTTATTCCTTTCTATGTTGAGGCTATGAAAGGGGTTATTCTTAAGGTCATTGCACTGAAACTACTGGGACGTTTTCCATTCATAGTATTCTTCCTTAAACCTCAAGGATGCATTCTAGCTCTACGAGGAAAGCAAAGGCAATCTTCCTTCACTTCTCGTCTCACATACCTTCACTCATCACATACTCACCTCATTCATTACCAGAATTCTTGGTATCTGTTGCTGGAGGAGTTGAGGATCCAACTAGCTTTCAGGTCGATATTCTTTGGACCAATTATTCTAAAGTTAAATTATTTGTTTCAAATAGCAGATTTGTATAAAAACGGACATGACTATATTGTTCAGGAAGGCAAATTGAATGGAATTTTAAAATTTTATAGATGCACAATATACGTATGGTATATCTTAGAAAAACATATTATAGTCATAAACGCTTTTACGAGAAAATTGAAAAGAGTAACCATAATTCGTAGAATTTTAAGAATGACTAACTGATACAACTGTAGAAACGATATTTTTATTTACTTATGATACTTCTTTCTGTTAAATGTACACCATAACCTTCAGTTTAAAAAAGCAAATACTTCGAGTTAAATGTATGCTTTTTTATGTGCACCAAATTTAATTCTTTAAATGCAGATTTCAATTAAATTTAAGTCTTTTATGGAAATTATTTTAATGGAAACTTTTAAGGGCAGTAATGTTTTTTTTATTTATTCAACATATTTGTTGAATTTATGCAACATATATATTTGAGGGTCAAAGGAAATACTGCCGGCGAAATTTAAAGGAAATGCTGCTGACGAAATTTAATAGATTATTAACAAATACTGTTATAGTTACACCTCTTAAACAAAGAAGCTTATAACTATAACGATATTTGAAAAACTATGCCATCCGTAAGATTGTCAGAAATTAATATAACATAGTTTTACGGTAACTGAAGTAGTGAGACGCGCTCAGTTGTCGCAGTGCTGAATTGGTCTATATCTTTGTTAATACACGTGTTGTTTAACATAAATAACGTTAACATACACTGTAGAATGTTAAAATTGTGCAAGGTGTGATTTAAGGGTCTTTAAGTTCACATAAAAAGAATTTTTGTCACATATATCGAAGAGTTGCCGTAAATACTGCCGACGACATTTAAATGAAATACTGCCGTCATCCGTGATTAAACAAATAAATAACTCACTATAGCAGTATTCTACATATTATGCTATCTGTCAGATTGTCAAAATTAATATAAAATAGTTTTTAGGCTAATTTTAGTAGTGAGACGCGCTCAGTTGTCGCAGGCGCTCAGTTGTCACGCGCTCAGTTGTCGCAGGCGCTCAGTTGCAACGCGCTCAGATGTCACGCGCTCAGTTGTCGCGCGCTCAGTTGTCCGGCCACGAATAAAATTACCTCACTAAGTACGTTTACACGCAAGAGTCATTTCGGAAACTAATAAAGCTTTTGGCTGTAGTGCAGTCGACCGTGCGCTTATGATTGAATAATGGAATGAATAATCGATTTATATTACGAAATTTTCGTGTGAAGAGTTCGCTTTGTTTCCAGGGAGTGGATTTAATCATATACGGTGTTACTAATCTGTGCAAACAGTATCCGAATGGAATGGCGTGTTCGCTAACGCGTGTAAGATTTCGAAATTTTGATTACGCTCGGATGACATCGGCAGATAACCCATGATGACGGCGAATCGAACTTTGACATATTTGTTGGAGTTCAAATCAGTTAAGTCATTACAGTATTTATGATGATTTGCTACTGTTGCCAGACATGAGAAACGAATCGTACGAAATCACATTTTATGCTCTTCCTAAAAGCTAATCGTATTCTTGCGTAGATTATTTAAAATTGGAAGATTTTAATGGAATGAAGAGAAGAAAATTTTTATTAAATTCCAATGTGTGCATCAAGGTTATTTATACATACGTAGCTCTATATCGTACACTTACATATAATTATGTAAGCTCATTCTACTAGTATCTTATCCAGTAGTTATGTTGAGTGTTCGTCTATAATGTTATTTATTTTACACATACACCTAATGTCTAAAATGTGTTATATTATACGATCGATTAATTTACTTATAGATGATGTAATACAGTGATGTATGACGCAATGCACTATGATTATTTGGTTTGAAGATGAATTTAATGGATTGTATGTAACAATGACAACTCCCCGTGACGCTAAGACAAGAGAAGTAGTTTCAAGACTTATATAGTTACGAATTACGAATTTCTCATGAATTACGTAAATATATAACGCATATGATAAAATTTTCATCTGAAGTGAGAAAGAAAATTGCGAATATTATTTTGAAAGGAACGTTTCTGAGTGAACGTGAAAAAAATCGGCCTCTTGGAACATGAACTAGAAACATTTGAAGTGGATACCCTCCGAACGTTGGTCGTTACTTTTTTTATTGGAATCACAAATCCTGTTGGAAAATACCCTCGGCACTTATAAATCTCCAAGAAATCGAATCCCAAACACCCGCTGAATCTCTATTCCGCAAATCCTTCTCTTATCTTCCTGTTTTGTGAATGTATCTCTATCGTTTGAAACTCCCCTGTATCCTTTCAATCCCTTTGTATTACCTTTTTATTTTTTAACGAAGAAAAGGTATACTGAAATGCAAGAGATCAGCGACAGGGAAAACTCTCCAAAAGACACTTCCAATAAATCAAACTACCATTGATTGGATTTCACGATTCAAATAGTTCCTTGGACACTGCAATTGATTGCATCAAATTTGTCGAAAATGTGCTTGCTCCATACGTGAGACTACTAAAAATGTCACTAATTTTTAAATGTTCTGTTATTGAAACTAACATATTGGCGGCCATTTCTAACCTTTCGGTTCAGTTTTCCGTCCATGGTTGCTGTTTATACTCTTCAAAATGTATGCTTTATTACTTTTTGACAGCGAATTTGTCAAAAGACCACTTAAACTAGACCAATGAAACCAAAAGTTACTTCTAAATATTTTACTTTCAAGAAATAAATAGTTAATCCAAACGAGAAATATTTTATTTAAACTTTTGGTGTTTCCGGAGAATTTTCTGCTTCGTTCATCTACTTTCAACTTATTTCACTAAGTTCAGGGACAGGGTTATGTGAAATAAGGAAAATCTGATAAATCTCATTAATTTTAAAATTGTTGGAAGAGAAGTGAGTAATTTTACTTGTATATTTCCTGTTGATTGAAATTTAACTGACACCTTCTCCCGCAATGTCTAAGTTAAGTAATATTTAGAGATAATTTTGTTTATCCCTTCGTGCAGTTTTCCTCAAGAATCCGGTAATATAATTATGGGCAAATTTATATTACAACTATATTATTCATAAGTTCTAAAAAATACAGTAAAACCTGTTAAGTGATCACTCAAGAGATTAAAAGTGGTCCCTCGTCCTAATGTTTTCATCATAAACAGCTGGTTATTATAGCAATATTAGGTTGTAAGAGGAAAGGTTTCCTTATTTAAAGAAATTATAAAATGCACTAAGTTTTTTGCAAAATCCATTTGTTTCTTGAGTATAAAAAGTGGCAAATAAATAAATTGAAAATTAACATAATAATAAAAAGTAAAACATGTAAGATATCTGTATATCTTTAATTTCTTTTCTAGATGGAGAACACGAAATAATAACTATAATTCATCTCGATCTTAGCGTAATTCTACTTCGCCGAAAGAAACACTTCCCTAAATTGGATTTCCATTGGTACTGAATTTTTCTATTTGAGATATTAACCTAGTCATTGCATTCATCGACATTGATTCGTGGGATAAATTGAAAAGAATAATAAACGGTCATTAAAGGCTTTTCAATTCCGACATATTTTAATTTTAAATTATAGGAATTGAATTTCAATGATGTAGAACTAATTTGTAGCGAAGCGGTATTTTTTATTACTATCAAAGACATCACGTATATGGCTAACTACAAATATCGTAAAAAAGGGCTTGAAGTAGTCATTTGATCAAAGACTAATAGCATTCTTTTCAACTTCCAAAAAACAAAAATATAACATTGTTAATAATTCTTCTGATGTTTTGAACATTTTGAAATGCGCAAGCATTATCAGTTACTTTGAAACTGAGCATCTCAATCCCTTTATGTATTCGCAATTGATGCGAGTCGGAAACCTTTCTTTTGAAGTGTATATGGAACATTTTGAATAAGCTAAAAAATTTTGCATTTTCCACAAAATTTATATTCGTGATGATTCGTGAAGATAAGATCTTCATGATTCGTGACCGTCACGATCTCAAGAAGATTGTCATGATTCGTAAAGATTATAAATCTTGTGGAAAATACAATTTTTTTTTAGCTTATTCATATGGCTTTCCACAAAGTCACGCCTTCGCATATCGATGGAACAATTTGATTTTATTCACTTCTGTAGAGCGTGATGCTATTTTTAAAAGAAAAATAACTCCAAGCCATTTTTCACCGTTATATCAGCTATTACCATTCAGACAACGACAATTTCCCTCAATCCATAAACTTTCACTTCACTTTGGAAGGTGATAATAAAAATCGTGCATGGTAAGCTTAGTTTTTCGTTGGTGAATTTTCTATTCTGTGATACTAAACTACGGAATAGTACACCATAACTGATCTTCAGTTACGTATTGCCTGTTCGTTCTATTGATAAATTTGGTCATATTATTCATAGGTTGGCTAACTTTTAGAAGAATTAACTCCAGTAATATCTAAAATAAATATTCACATCTTCCCAGTAGTGAATTATGATATTTGAGTGTTGATATGGTTCACTACATTCATAGAGCTACCAGGCGTGTCTTTTACGTCTTTCTATGCGAGCAGTTGTGGATTTTTGATGATTTGTTAGCGCATGGAGCAAAGTATTAAGGTTCAACGAAGTAAAAATTAATCAAAGATTTGGATTACACAAAGTATAAAATTTAACCTAAAAGTAAGATAGAGCATGTGTGAAATGGTTAGCTTTATTTTCTGTGTGTTATGCACTTTGTCTACATTATATCGAAGGGAGTCACATTTTCTTCCAATTTTAATAAAAAGTTGACATCGCACATATAAAATTACTCAATTCTCTTCCAACATAACTGTCCCTGAACTTAGTGAAATAAGTTGAAAGTAGAGGAACGAAGCAAAACATTTTCCGGAAACACCAAAAGTTTAAATAAAATATTTCTGGTTTTGATGAACTATTTATTTTTCGAAAGTAAAATATTTAGAAGTAACTTTTGGTTGCATTGGTCTATTTTAAGTGAAGTCTTTTAACAAATTCGCTGCCAAAAATTCTCTTTGACTCTCAGCAACCTTTACCACCTCCTCATTTGCGAAAATGTATTTACACTAGATTAAAATTGCTTACATTAATCTGAGTATAAGTGTAATAGGTCGCTTTTATCATTTTTTTATCTCTATAAGCAATCCATTTTGTATCTTCATAAGTTTTATTAAGTCAAGAGTTCTAAAATGCTGTGACCTGAATCAATTTTTCTTTGCATAGCAAAATATTAATTAAGCTTAACTCTAACAGTTTCGTTGAATAGGAGACATCACCACGTCATCTGAAGTTCATTTTTAGCATCGTAATGAAAATCGAAAATGAATTATATTTTTGTTGCAAACAACTTTTCTTTTGCTATGAAATACCTTAGAAAGATCCTGTGCCGTTAGTAGATTTTTCACAATTTTTCATTCCGCCCTAAATGTCCTTTCTTACGCTTCTAAATCTTCTACTAATCTTTTCTTTCCCTTGTTTCAGTTTCATTTGCTTTTAACATCCACCTTCTTGCCTACGTATGACTTCTCGAGAATTATCGGCACGGCTCTATCACGCGCCCTACGCTTTCTCATTAATTCTTTCAGCTTGGCATATTTATTTATATCTTATCGCTATCTTTGGCACAAGTATGGAGCGCACAGATTTCTAGCTTTCTCTAGATTCTCCTTCTTCGAAGAATTGCTTGGTGGGTGATTAAATTACAATTTCCCCTGCGAATCGAGATTACAGATATTTTACCAAATCATATTAGAACGTGAAGATAAGGGAGTTTTACACTGAACTGAATTTGCTTTCCTTTACAGATTGATAATTACAATGAATACTTCACTATATTAAAGATAATTCCTAACTCTTCCGTGTACTTGTCCTTCTTCATGTATAAGTCAGTGAGTATTCTTCATTTTTCTCCATTCAGAGCATCTTCCTTCACTTCTTTCCTTTCTGAGATAAGTTAATATCCTAAGCATTTTTCCTCCTCTTTTCTCCCTTATTTTCACCAGCGCCACTTTCCCTTGTTAACATTACCCCTGTAGTTTGTGACCCAGCCAAGACATTTTTCTTTTTAGCATTCATTTTCTCCATTACTGTAGTGAATAGGCACTGACGAGTTTAATCACGGCTGCGGGCATTCATTTTACTACCGCAGAAAATTCAGTTATTTATGAACTGACTAATGAAAATGGTCGTTTTTCCCTTTTCTCGAGATAGCCCTGGGTTACTTAATTATTAGTGCTCCTTCAACAGAAGTTAACGACGGAAAGTGTAGAACTGGTCCCACAAAGAGCTCGAAAAACTTTCTTAAATATGCAATAAAACTTTTATCCATTTAAATGTCTGAAATATTAATGTTGTAACTAACTTGATCATGTACTTTTACAACTACGTAGTAAAAATTTTAGAATTAGATAAGGCCTGATTATAATAGTATCTACCTGAGACCAAAATCCTAATACAAAGAAAAAATCTATTTACTATAAATAT
>KZ308744.1:335299-346901 GCA_000376725.2 Ladona fulva
GAACTCGAGAAAGTGCAGCGTAAGGCGATACGTTTTGTTAAAAAGTGCTACGATAGAGAAGCAAGTGTAACGCAAATGCTCACAGACGCAGGTTGGGAATCCTTGAAAGAAAGGAGATTAGAAGCTAGGCTGCGATTGTTAGATAAATTCAGAGGAAATACATTTTCGGATGACGTAATTGATATTATGCGACCCCCCTGCTACTTTGCCAGATCCGACAGTGAGCGTAAAATAAGAGAAATAGACGCGAGGACAAGTCGTTTTAGAGACTCTTTTTTTCCGCGAACGATACGCGATAGTAATAAATTAAAGAAGTAATTCTACTCTTGGTGTTTACACCCCCTGCCACACGCCGGAAGGAGGCTTGCAGGGTACTTATGTAGATGTAGATGAAGATGTAGAACTTGGTGCTGAAATTCCCTGCCTGGTTACCCATCATCAAAAACATAGCAACATCCTATAATATTCTTATATGCTTCGTATTGAAGGATTCTTAATGAACATTACCATAGCTTCCGTTAAATTTCAGGTGCTAATAAACCACTGAATTGATGGGACCATTCGCGGGGGCTCAGTTTGAAAAACAACTGATACGAAGAGTTAAATAATAGCATTTGAAACTGGTTGTTTCAAATCGTATTTTCTTCTTCCAGTTATTTAAATGCCGCTTTATTGAAATTCCACAGATAAATTCAGGCAAAATCTTAGAAAGTGCTATTAATATTTTTATTTGAAGATTTTATTCCCCGAAGATACTCTTACCTTTCATTGAAATCCGTCATTATTTTAAACTCCACCCTCGATTAGGTTTAAGTTTGCCTAATTAGCCCAATCCCTGTCTGTCCAATATGACCTGAAATTGATTTGATAGACATTCATAGCTTCTAAGTTAGAATCTGCTTATTTCATTTCAATATAATCGAAATTTATCGTTTCATTTATCTTCAAAGTTAAATTATTGTAAATTTTTATTTTGCAAGTAAGATCAGCTCTATTCACATTGCATTGAGGTGGAAAAATGCAAAGTGAGTAAATAAGCAGTTTTCTTTTGAAATATCCCTAAATTTCAGTTTTCCGGGATTTTTTCCTGGGTTTGATCATATCACCCGGTGTCCTTTAACGATGCTTTGTAAGATCCCAATACATAGCATCAAGGAGAATTATTTTTATTGCTGATAAACAGATTTGGTGTCTTTCTTTTCGCTCAGCTATGTAAATCGATAGTCTCTATACGAATTACGTTACAAATTAAGTTATACGTATAGGAGTAAAATAAAAAGACTGTAAATTCCACAATATATATTGTGGAATTTACAAAGTCTTTTTATTTTACTGCTATGGCATTCCACCAAGTAGAGCCAAACCATATCAACTTTAATGTAATTGAGGGTAAAATATAAGGAGAAAGCACATAGGGGAGACAAAGACAAAAGGATTAATGAAAGGTTTGATTACTTTGCAGGATAAAGTCCTGCGGCTGATCCCAAAGGAACAACAAGTGTCGCTATTTTTCACAATTGTTATTCCATGATGTAAGTTAGTACCAGGAAGCGAAAGAAAATTCGTTGAGAAAGAAAGGGCATTGCTTAGGGAAAATTAGGGCTCATGAACCTACCGACAGGGAGAAAACTTACGAAAATACACTCACACCTCGACACCACGGACCTTCCTTTAACGGAATTCGGAAGCAGCGAACAAAATCTGCATTTATTCCTGTCTTTTTCAATGTAACTCTGCATATTAGCGACGTCCAACCAAACCTTAGTGTCGGTATCTACCATAATCAACCACAAAATCGGCTTCATAGGACCGATATNGACAGAGCACCCGACCGGCAATTGGGAGACCCGGGTTCGATTCCCGGTCCCGTCAGACTTTTTTCAAGTCCATTCTTCCTTGGGAAAGATAGAATGCTTGTTCACCATTAGTAGTAGTATTGTTGCTTCGACTTCTTAGGTCATTTCGCACGTTTTTTTAGTACGCACGGATTTTTAGTCTTGTTATCACAAGTTGTGTTTTTATTCTTTTCTTATTTAAAAACTGTTTTACCTCTCTCGTGATGGAGAGCTACCACAAATTAGAGGCCGAAACGATGTACCTATGTTATCTTTCCATTATACTTTAAAAAAGATCCACTTGACTGCGTAGAATGTAACCATTTTCACAAAATTAAGTTTCTGAATTACGAGTATTTGTCCCACATCACACACTGACATTTCAGACAAGTCGGCAGCGTAACTCACAAAAATTTATAACCCCTTCTCCGTGTTTCTCCGAGTGATAAAGCGGTAGTAATTACGAAGTCGGAAGAATGATTCCGTACGATCCCTAAATACCTCATTCGTTAGCCCTTGACAATATCAACATTAATGATTACATTTTCAAGCACTAAGAGAGCCTTGTAGAAGAATAATTTTTTTTAAGGATTCGGGTCATTAATCTTGATTCAGGCAAATTAACGTTGCATGTCTTAGAAGACAAGAACGACTGTATTTTCAAGTGACTTCGATTTTTAGGAATGAGGGACATTATGAACCAAAGAATTCAATCGTATAATTTGGGCTTTCGGTGAGAGAACCAATAGGGAAGGTTCATTTAAATTATATAGTGAAAGAAATACATTTTCAGGTAGTCATAGTTCTTTGTTTTCTCTGAGTTCGAAAGAATATATAACAAAGTTAGTATTCTGAAGAAATTATCGTATGTCTGCAGCAGTCTTTCGGTAATAGAAGTAGATCGGTCGACTGTTCTTGGTTTATATTCTCGTCTCCTTATACAGTGATACCTTGGCTAAGGGGTGACCCTGCTAACGAAGTTTTCGGCTGACGAAGTTATTATTCGCTGTTTTCGACCTAACGATTACCTAAGGATTCGGCTAACGAAAGTTTTGGTGGATGCACGTGCTAACATAAAGCAGCTAAAATGAATGGTCGGGCTACTCTCTTGCTTATACTCAGGACAGAAAACAGTGAGACGCCTGATAATGTCACGTTTCGGCTAACGAATGTGATTCCAGAACCAATTATCTTCGTGAGCCGAGGTACCACTGTGTATTGGAACGCAGCAACTACGTAAAACGATTCCACCAAGAATATTTCGTGGAATAAATTAAATTCTATCATCTGCAAATCCTCGACAGTCATTCGAGGTATTTACCCTATCAAGAAAGTGGATTTTTATTTCTTTTTAATAGCAATTTTAGTTTCACTTTCTATGTAAATGGCAGTTGGTAATGCAATTGGTTATCTTCTTCTCCAAATATTTATGATTTGTAGTTGTCCTAATTTATGTCATATACTACAGAATTCTGCCTAGTATGCACATTTAGTCGCTAATTTAACCATACAATTTGCGTTGTTTGTGATAGCTATTTTCCACAGGTTCTTATATTATCTTGCAAGTACATCGGTTGACAAAACTGTTCAGCTTAAAAATATTAAAATCAGTTGATTAACCAGTAAAATTTAAATCAGCATTATAGAATAACCAAATGTAAAACTCGTACCGTTTATGAAATTTAATGATATCTTAAATAGTCAATTGAACCAACTCAGTTAAAATCTTCGATCAAATGTGTTTTGACTATCCAATGATAAAACTAGAAAATCATCAGTAAAACTAAATGTGCTATTACTTATGGTGGATATAAATGCAAAGTTGTGAAATAAAATCATAATTTCTAAGACTAAGAATTATGTTTACTAAAATAGCGTTACCAAAGTTAACTAAAATAGCGTTCTCAAAGAGGAGTCCAAATTACATTGAAAATATAAATAATTTAACTCTGCCATTACCTTTTTCAAATAATCCACAATAAGAAGTCACTCAAAATACCTATCAGCCTTTCAGCATTATTGCTAATTAGTTCTTTTGTTATTATTCCAATTCGTGTTAGCTCATTATTTATTCTATACTATCTTAAAAATCAAGGAATCCGTTAATTCTTCATCTAAAATTTAAAAAATGAAGGATCAAAATGAAATTTCATCCTGATCGTACAATGTTAGCTCTGGCGTCAGAAAGCTTACTTCTACGCATTACCTTATGCAAATGGAAGCGTTTGAATGTTAAATTAATCATTAAATTCCATCATGCCCTGCGGAGAGAGTTAAAATAACAATGTCGGATATTATCATTCGATGCAGATTACGCTAGTAATTCCCTAGGTTCGACCTCCAATGGAGCCGCAAGATGAAACTTCCAAATGCAATTGGAGTTTCGGTAAATAAACGCTGACATTAGGTTATGGGAAGTATAAAGTGGAAGGGGCAGATGAGGGGAAGCTATATAAACAACTAATAGATTCATATCGATGAATTACGTTACAAATTAAGTTATACGTATAGGAATCATGTCAAACCGAGCATTTCTTTTCTTGAGTTTTAATAATTAATTCTTGCAGAATGTCAGCAGCTTCTGCTCGTACTTACGCGCACTTAAAAATTCCTAACTACAGAAAGGACGGGAGAATGCATGATTAGAAAACGGAATTTTACGTATCAAAGTCTACAGTCTCGCACCATCGGTCTGTGTATATCCTAACTTACTATGTGTTATCATCTATTTCCATTAAGAAACGTGTGATACTACTCAATTTGTGTAGAAAATCTTAGTTACAGATTAACCGGATTCTTTAAGCGCTGTAGATTATGTGTTCTTGTATGTAATTTCACACTTGTCGTGGAATACAGTAGACAGTAAAGCGCGCTATAATTTACACGCTCTTTACTCTAGTATTTTTATCATATCCGATGTTCTGCTCTGGAAATCATAAAAAATGAATGATTATGCGCATACTAAAGTCGAATAGCGTGGTTTAAAGCATTTANGAATTTGTCAAAAGACCACTTAAACTAGACCAATGAAACCAAAAGTTACTTCTAAATATTTTACTTTCAAGAAATAAATAGTTAATCCAAACGAGAAATATTTTATTTAAACTTTTGGTGTTTCCGGAGAATTTTCTGCTTCGTTCATCTACTTTCAACTTATTTCACTAAGTTCAGGGACAGGGTTATGTGAAATAAGGAAAATCTGATAAATCTCATTAATTTTAAAATTGTTGGAAGAGAAGTGAGTAATTTTACTTGTATATTTCCTGTTGATTGAAATTTAACTGACACCTTCTCCCGCAATGTCTAAGTTAAGTAATATTTAGAGATAATTTTGTTTATCCCTTCGTGCAGTTTTCCTCAAGAATCCGGTAATATAATTATGGGCAAATTTATATTACAACTATATTATTCATAAGTTCTAAAAAATACAGTAAAACCTGTTAAGTGATCACTCAAGAGATTAAAAGTGGTCCCTCGTCCTAATGTTTTCATCATAAACAGCTGGTTATTATAGCAATATTAGGTTGTAAGAGGAAAGGTTTCCTTATTTAAAGAAATTATAAAATGCACTAAGTTTTTTGCAAAATCCATTTGTTTCTTGAGTATAAAAAGTGGCAAATAAATAAATTGAAAATTAACATAATAATAAAAAGTAAAACATGTAAGATATCTGTATATCTTTAATTTCTTTTCTAGATGGAGAACACGAAATAATAACTATAATTCATCTCGATCTTAGCGTAATTCTACTTCGCCGAAAGAAACACTTCCCTAAATTGGATTTCCATTGGTACTGAATTTTTCTATTTGAGATATTAACCTAGTCATTGCATTCATCGACATTGATTCGTGGGATAAATTGAAAAGAATAATAAACGGTCATTAAAGGCTTTTCAATTCCGACATATTTTAATTTTAAATTATAGGAATTGAATTTCAATGATGTAGAACTAATTTGTAGCGAAGCGGTATTTTTTATTACTATCAAAGACATCACGTATATGGCTAACTACAAATATCGTAAAAAAGGGCTTGAAGTAGTCATTTGATCAAAGACTAATAGCATTCTTTTCAACTTCCAAAAAACAAAAATATAACATTGTTAATAATTCTTCTGATGTTTTGAACATTTTGAAATGCGCAAGCATTATCAGTTACTTTGAAACTGAGCATCTCAATCCCTTTATGTATTCGCAATTGATGCGAGTCGGAAACCTTTCTTTTGAAGTGTATATGGAACATTTTGAATAAGCTAAAAAATTTTGCATTTTCCACAAAATTTATATTCGTGATGATTCGTGAAGATAAGATCTTCATGATTCGTGACCGTCACGATCTCAAGAAGATTGTCATGATTCGTAAAGATTATAAATCTTGTGGAAAATACAATTTTTTTTTAGCTTATTCATATGGCTTTCCACAAAGTCACGCCTTCGCATATCGATGGAACAATTTGATTTTATTCACTTCTGTAGAGCGTGATGCTATTTTTAAAAGAAAAATAACTCCAAGCCATTTTTCACCGTTATATCAGCTATTACCATTCAGACAACGACAATTTCCCTCAATCCATAAACTTTCACTTCACTTTGGAAGGTGATAATAAAAATCGTGCATGGTAAGCTTAGTTTTTCGTTGGTGAATTTTCTATTCTGTGATACTAAACTACGGAATAGTACACCATAACTGATCTTCAGTTACGTATTGCCTGTTCGTTCTATTGATAAATTTGGTCATATTATTCATAGGTTGGCTAACTTTTAGAAGAATTAACTCCAGTAATATCTAAAATAAATATTCACATCTTCCCAGTAGTGAATTATGATATTTGAGTGTTGATATGGTTCACTACATTCATAGAGCTACCAGGCGTGTCTTTTACGTCTTTCTATGCGAGCAGTTGTGGATTTTTGATGATTTGTTAGCGCATGGAGCAAAGTATTAAGGTTCAACGAAGTAAAAATTAATCAAAGATTTGGATTACACAAAGTATAAAATTTAACCTAAAAGTAAGATAGAGCATGTGTGAAATGGTTAGCTTTATTTTCTGTGTGTTATGCACTTTGTCTACATTATATCGAAGGGAGTCACATTTTCTTCCAATTTTAATAAAAAGTTGACATCGCACATATAAAATTACTCAATTCTCTTCCAACATAACTGTCCCTGAACTTAGTGAAATAAGTTGAAAGTAGAGGAACGAAGCAAAACATTTTCCGGAAACACCAAAAGTTTAAATAAAATATTTCTGGTTTTGATGAACTATTTATTTTTCGAAAGTAAAATATTTAGAAGTAACTTTTGGTTGCATTGGTCTATTTTAAGTGAAGTCTTTTAACAAATTCGCTGCCAAAAATTCTCTTTGACTCTCAGCAACCTTTACCACCTCCTCATTTGCGAAAATGTATTTACACTAGATTAAAATTGCTTACATTAATCTGAGTATAAGTGTAATAGGTCGCTTTTATCATTTTTTTATCTCTATAAGCAATCCATTTTGTATCTTCATAAGTTTTATTAAGTCAAGAGTTCTAAAATGCTGTGACCTGAATCAATTTTTCTTTGCATAGCAAAATATTAATTAAGCTTAACTCTAACAGTTTCGTTGAATAGGAGACATCACCACGTCATCTGAAGTTCATTTTTAGCATCGTAATGAAAATCGAAAATGAATTATATTTTTGTTGCAAACAACTTTTCTTTTGCTATGAAATACCTTAGAAAGATCCTGTGCCGTTAGTAGATTTTTCACAATTTTTCATTCCGCCCTAAATGTCCTTTCTTACGCTTCTAAATCTTCTACTAATCTTTTCTTTCCCTTGTTTCAGTTTCATTTGCTTTTAACATCCACCTTCTTGCCTACGTATGACTTCTCGAGAATTATCGGCACGGCTCTATCACGCGCCCTACGCTTTCTCATTAATTCTTTCAGCTTGGCATATTTATTTATATCTTATCGCTATCTTTGGCACAAGTATGGAGCGCACAGATTTCTAGCTTTCTCTAGATTCTCCTTCTTCGAAGAATTGCTTGGTGGGTGATTAAATTACAATTTCCCCTGCGAATCGAGATTACAGATATTTTACCAAATCATATTAGAACGTGAAGATAAGGGAGTTTTACACTGAACTGAATTTGCTTTCCTTTACAGATTGATAATTACAATGAATACTTCACTATATTAAAGATAATTCCTAACTCTTCCGTGTACTTGTCCTTCTTCATGTATAAGTCAGTGAGTATTCTTCATTTTTCTCCATTCAGAGCATCTTCCTTCACTTCTTTCCTTTCTGAGATAAGTTAATATCCTAAGCATTTTTCCTCCTCTTTTCTCCCTTATTTTCACCAGCGCCACTTTCCCTTGTTAACATTACCCCTGTAGTTTGTGACCCAGCCAAGACATTTTTCTTTTTAGCATTCATTTTCTCCATTACTGTAGTGAATAGGCACTGACGAGTTTAATCACGGCTGCGGGCATTCATTTTACTACCGCAGAAAATTCAGTTATTTATGAACTGACTAATGAAAATGGTCGTTTTTCCCTTTTCTCGAGATAGCCCTGGGTTACTTAATTATTAGTGCTCCTTCAAC
Source organism: Ladona fulva (assembly GCA_000376725.2). NCBI lineage: Eukaryota > Metazoa > Arthropoda > Insecta > Odonata > Libellulidae > Ladona > Ladona fulva. Next base: position 343,726 of record KZ308744.1, read on the forward strand.
AGAAGTTAACGACGGAAAGTGTAGAACTGGTCCCACAAAGAGCTCGAAAAACTTTCTTAAATATGCAATAAAACTTTTATCCATTTAAATGTCTGAAATATTAATGTTGTAACTAACTTGATCATGTACTTTTACAACTACGTAGTAAAAATTTTAGAATTAGATAAGGCCTGATTATAATAGTATCTACCTGAGACCAAAATCCTAATACAAAGAAAAAATCTATTTACTATAAATATTAGGAAAGGCAGAAAACTTTAGAACAAAACGATTAAAAGACAATCTAAAATTCTCTACAAGTGCTGCTTGAATTTAAGAATTAAGGATATTTGTATCAAAAGAATTAATTATATTATGAGCTGATTTTAACATTTTGTGGGCTTTTGCGTCTCCCTTGACATAAAAAAATATTTTTTATGTTACCACTGCCGACATCATCATGACGTTTCTAATAAGAATCGTATACTAAACGTAGAGTGATAACAAATCCCTTATCTTATATCCTCACTCATTTAAATCATGTGTCTACCTGCGTTCTGAAAATCTTGATAAACAATCCGGAAATTCAACGGAAGATTCCATCGATCGGAAAATTGGAAAGCGGTGGAGGATTCCTTCTATTTCTGCTATGGATGTAATTGGTTTTATCATATACGAGATCGATCCATCAATTTACAACCTTTTACAGTCTAAAATTTACCTAGGAGATTCCAAAAGAAATTATGAATTTTCTGCTTCGCCATGAAGGGTTGAATATGAATTTATTATGCATTCATAACTAATTTTGTTGCGCATTAAGAGAGCAATATCGATACTTCTGACGCTATCCAACTCCGCTAACCCCGTTATTTCGAGCTCTAACCGTTTTCCGTTCCAGCTTCCACTCTGTGTGCAGCGCTGAATTCAAGCCAATAGGTTATCCACAATCGCTTTCGAAACTCCCAAATGCCGCCCGAGGTTTAGTTTCTCAGTCGCTGTAGACGTCTTTTCAAACAACTTCATGCCTTATTATCTTCCGTCTCCCTGCAATTTGCCTACGTGCTCTCCTAGAGATTCGTCTCATATTCCTTTTCCGCATACCTTCACTCTTTGTCGTAGAGAGACATGGATCAGATGTACTTCCTCATACTTCCATCGCACCCCATGCGCTATTGTATCTCAGCAGATATAGAGAACTGAGTAAGCTATATTGCAGACGTAGAGCTCGATTCTTACCTCATCGATCGTGTCTCCATGAACTTTGGATTCCTTGAATATTCCAGAGCCATTGAACCCAGTTCCAGTTATATCATAACACAGTTTTATAAGAGAGATTATTTTCCTGTGACATCTATACATGGAGTTCACTACCATTATTCTCTGTAACTCAGTTAACGAAATTGATTTACGTATTTTTGAAATCCTATCGTGTCCTACGATAATTGCAGTTAAGGTAATAAGATGATGAAATGCATTTTTAAGATACGTTTTATTATAATAAAAGGTGAAAAAAATAAAACAATATTAAGAAGCTCTAGGTAACCTTGAAGGAAGCTCCTGAGGCTACCTTTTTAAGGACGAAGAATGCGCTGACAGAATTTGGAAAATAACAATGAAATAGCGAAATGAAGTATTAATCAACAAGAGGTGCCCTCACACATTCGTAAAATTTTTTACTAAAATTTTTCAAAATATATATTTAACGTACTTTACTGTTGTTTTTGTACTGGACTGTTGATTACTGTTTTGGTTCAAACATCTCCACAACTTGAAAAAGTATTCTCAAATGATACGGGCATTATCTATCCTGTGTAAACATTATGATAAATGCAGGTTATATGTCAACGAAAACTCTAAATCGGTATATTTGACTTATAATAATAAAAAATGTTTAAGTGTGGTCAGCTTTGCAATCTATCGGCATTGAATATTCTCTCGTTGAATATTTAGATCTTGCGGAGTAGTTCTAATTTTAATTCTCAACTCAGTAATTTATAGAAACGTTTCCTACGAACAGTTTTAACTGATGAAGTAATCCATTTCATTATAAAAATAAAAATTCGTCACAAACTTCATTCTCCCTCTACGACAGACTGTAAGGTGTCCGTCCTTTCGCTGCCATCCAAAATCGTAAACGTCTGATTACATTTCCCGATCATCAGCAGTGCATTGTGGTCACTCATTCGTTCCGCGAAAATAACTGAAAACGACGTTTCGATCTCAGCGGAATAAACGAATCATCATCTCACGGGATGAGAGAACCTATAGAACGGTCATATTGAGTGAATGCAGCGCTAGAAATGCTGTCCTCTCCATCCCTCTCTTTCTCTCCTTTGGTTTTATCGCATCAGCGTTGCATAGAGTTAAGTGGCGTTGGGAAAGGGTCAGGTACACGGTGGATGTGCAAACAAAACGGGGTCTCCGAATCCGACCAGTTTCCTCATTACTGGAAGGAGAGAATTTTCAGGTGATGGGTTTAAGAGTTGGGAAAGGGAATTAGGACGACGGCCGTGTGAACTGCTTTTAACAAACGAATCACGATTCGCGTTCAAGGATAGGGTATTTTGAACTATGAGGAAACTCAGTTCACATGTATGCTATAGTGTCCTGTCAGCCTTCGTTGGAGTAATGCTTTAGGAAATTGATTGCCATCAAATGACCCTTTTCTCTCCTAATGATGGGAAAGCGATCCATTAAAAAATAATTTGCCGTAAAATTAAATGGAGATCTGTTTTGCTTATAAACTTGCAAATAATTTGCATATTAATTGAAATGTAGGTGTCCAATTCGAAAACTGATGAGCTCGCCGCTAAATATGACAAAAACGATGATTTTCTCTCGCCATATTATTCTTGGAGGTCTCCACGAATATTGGAAATTGATATGCATATGGTTCAAGAAACCCTATATTGAAGTATCATATGGAAAATATGTGGAAATTGCATGAAAGGGAATAACAACAGCTAAAATTTATTATTCGCTTCTTTTTATCGAAAGTTTCGCGAAAACTTTCTTTCTTTCGTTTCTCTTTCTTGCTTTCGTTTCTCCTTGACTTCAAGAAAGCTTTCGACAGGGTCCCCCACTACAAATTAATTTACAAACTAAAATTAGCAGGTATCAACAAGGAAATAATTGAATGGATAAAGAATTTTCTACACGAGAGAGAACAGCAAGTGGTACTTGATGGCGTTAGTTCG
>KZ308744.1:349370-393316 GCA_000376725.2 Ladona fulva
ATATATGAATATGTCTTCAAATTTCTGCTCCTAATAATTAGTTAAAGTTACATTTTTGTATCCGCGAGCTTCTTGCTTCTTTTATACGTGAGAAAGACGCTTATGCGTCGAATCTAGCCTCGCTTTTCTTTGTTTTTTGGTATTTGTTTGTTATTTTGCAGTGTTATATATTGAATAGAATCTAGTTTCGTGAGAAAAGTGGTTCCCGGTTTTTATTTTTCCTACCGTCATGGAATACAACGAAGTTACTCGCGAGTCAGCTGAATTTGTCTATTTAACTAAATGCTTATTTTTAATTGAAAGTTTAATTCACTCCATAATGTGGTTAATAATTTACGTAAGTTTATATACGTTGCAATGTTTGCAACCAGTGTGCAGTTTGGGTCAAATTGATTAGTAGAACCTCATTAATTATCTACTTTAGAGGAAAATAAGAGATGCTTAATGCTGTGATGCTGTATATAGTAACCGAGAGCAATAGTATTTGATTCGATTATCTACAGATATTCATTTTCGAGCCTGTCCGGTCAATCGGTAGCACACCTATGACGTTGAAAAGCCATTATATCGCCCATCGGGGACACGATGTTTGGATCGCTTCCGAACCTCGCTACATTCAGCGTGAAAGGGTTAGCTCCTCAATAATTAGGAATCGGAGTTGACATTAACGGCGGGAACACTTTTCGATTCGTAGAGAGTTTGAAGGGTAGAGCGTTTTCATATTCCTACACACGATATATTGTCCAAACTGTCGCCATCGCAGACTCACTAATAAGGCCTCGGCGAAGCTTTTGTCGTAGGCCGCGGACCGTAAGCGGTCTCCTTGTTCGCCTCGCTGAGCCTTCAGCGAACGGGATACAAAAAACTGCATCGATCGTTCACGGTGCATTATTACCACATCCGGACATTCTTGGTCGGGCCATCCATCTTGTCGTCGCGGAGTTGACGTGCTGCGAGAACGCGGTGGGTAATGTACTTCGTCGAAGTATGGAATATGAGTGGGAAGGAGTGGTTGGAAATTTGAGGGAAGGCATAAAAAGTGCTCGAGAAAGGACTTGGAGGAGCAATTTTGCTAGCCTCTTGCGAAAGTGAAGGGGTTTTAATGTTAATAATATGAGTAGGGAAGTGAATGAATCTATGGTGGCATAGTAAGAAAATTAACAAAAAGTTGCTGAAAATTACATCGTTTACTTATAACGTAGTGTATATATACTACTACATTATTTATAAGAAATTCTGATTACTTATGTTTCTGGAGCATGAATACTTATCATTTTCTGGAGCGTTTGAAGAAAGGATACAAACTTTTGTTAGCATAGTACTTTCGGTTTTAGTTATCAATGCAAATAAGAGCGTTGGTATTTTGAGGGCTTTATAACGTTAATGTTACTGAACTAATACGAAGATATAGCAAAAGTAATTATCATATTTACATCCAGTAAACATAAATGTATTATTTTTTTCCTATGACTTACCTTACGAATCGGTAGATAACATTCTCATTCCCTCTTTTGCATTCGCTATGAACGTGAATTTAATAGAAGTCAACCGAATTCAGATACCCTCAACCTTTGTAAAGATTACTCTGCCTAAATTTACGCACAGGAAGCAATATATTTAAAGTCAAACGTTAATCAGTCTCGGTAGAGTCCTGTGCGTTTACACTCTATTACTTAAGGTAATTGAATAGAATATAAGGGTGCTTGATCTCTCTCTATTCAGTTTTCTAATGTCATTAAGTTACGAAGTCTTTCATTACCCTTTTTGCTTGCTTAAATTCAACTTTAAAAGACTGATTTTTTCCGTAATCAAAATAATTCTTTGGTAAATGCATTTGAAAAATGAATAAAAGCTTGTGTTGAGAACACCAAAGTCATTAAATTAAGAAAAATCTACAGGGTCAAAAACTTTAAACTATATACTTTATCAATTTCCTTTTTGAATAAACGTTCCGTTGAAGCCTATTTGCCTTCTATATTAATCTATAGTCTAATATATAGTCTAATCTATTGTCTAAGTTAATCTAGTGTCAAAAGTGACAGCATGAACTCATCTACAGACGCAGTAACTCTGAGGAATTCTATAACCAAAAAAATGAAATGGAAATTGTATTCGTATGTGGATTTCTATTGCAAACACAGGAATCAATATTTCGCCAGGAAACGAGATAGTGTTTGACTAACTTTCCTAACATAAGCGACAAGTAAATTTGCGACTAGTTTCGACTCTGTCCGTCATTTTTAAGCACATAAGCTCAGACTCACTGTATACCAAAAGGAGGGAAGGGGTGGTTGCGACAAAGAGTCCAATTAGCTTGATGAATTGACAGGATAGAATTCATGCAAACGCATTAAGAAGGAAAGAAGCTTCTGTGGTATGAGTAGGATCTGGGATACTTGCTTAGAAGGGTATAAGGGGAAATAAAGCATCGATCATAGGATCCTTGGGTTTTGCCAATTTCATTTTTTTTTTTTTGACGATTTCTTCACATTTTTCAATTTACGTATTCTCAAAAATCATACACGGATGTCGCTCTCTAGGAATACGCCGAAATGCGTAGAAGTTATGGGAAGTATAAAGTGGAAGGGGCAGATGAGGGGAAGCTCACGATCAGAAATCACGGACGAAAACAAGAAAGTTGACCCCCTCAGTTCTACCTACTCCCCTATTTCTGCATTCTAGAGGAGGATGGACTCGTCCTGGACAAAACGAGAAAACGCGCATTCTTAGCATGTGACCACTATACCGCGAAACGTTGAAACCTAGGTCATGTAAGATTTTTAGTCTTCACAGGAAAACGGGTAAGAGTGACTTTGCGCAAGATGGTGCGCACCCAGAAAAATTCCAATTCCATCACTTTGTGTGGCCGGTGCTTCTATGGAGCCGTGACTGCGAACGATGCCACTATGTGGACGAACTCGCAAAGTCCTTGCCCACAAAGTCTCCCGAATGGCTTGGAGAAATGTTCTGCCGGCATAGCTCAACGGACAGAGCACCCGACCGGCAATTGGGAGACCCGGGTTCGATTCCCGGTCCCGTCAGACTTTTTTCAAGTCCATTCTTCCTTGGGAAAGATAGAATGCTTGTTCACCATTAGTAGTAGTATTGTTGCTTCGACTTCTTAGGTCATTTCGCACGTTTTTTTAGTACGCACGGATTTTTAGTCTTGTTATCACAAGTTGTGTTTTTATTCTTTTCTTATTTAAAAACTGTTTTACCTCTCTCGTGATGGAGAGCTACCACAAATTAGAGGCCGAAACGATGTACCTATGTTATCTTTCCATTATACTTTAAAAAAGATCCACTTGACTGCGTAGAATGTAACCATTTTCACAAAATTAAGTTTCTGAATTACGAGTATTTGTCCCACATCACACACTGACATTTCAGACAAGTCGGCAGCGTAACTCACAAAAATTTATAACCCCTTCTCCGTGTTTCTCCGAGTGATAAAGCGGTAGTAATTACGAAGTCGGAAGAATGATTCCGTACGATCCCTAAATACCTCATTCGTTAGCCCTTGACAATATCAACATTAATGATTACATTTTCAAGCACTAAGAGAGCCTTGTAGAAGAATAATTTTTTTTAAGGATTCGGGTCATTAATCTTGATTCAGGCAAATTAACGTTGCATGTCTTAGAAGACAAGAACGACTGTATTTTCAAGTGACTTCGATTTTTAGGAATGAGGGACATTATGAACCAAAGAATTCAATCGTATAATTTGGGCTTTCGGTGAGAGAACCAATAGGGAAGGTTCATTTAAATTATATAGTGAAAGAAATACATTTTCAGGTAGTCATAGTTCTTTGTTTTCTCTGAGTTCGAAAGAATATATAACAAAGTTAGTATTCTGAAGAAATTATCGTATGTCTGCAGCAGTCTTTCGGTAATAGAAGTAGATCGGTCGACTGTTCTTGGTTTATATTCTCGTCTCCTTATACAGTGATACCTTGGCTAAGGGGTGACCCTGCTAACGAAGTTTTCGGCTGACGAAGTTATTATTCGCTGTTTTCGACCTAACGATTACCTAAGGATTCGGCTAACGAAAGTTTTGGTGGATGCACGTGCTAACATAAAGCAGCTAAAATGAATGGTCGGGCTACTCTCTTGCTTATACTCAGGACAGAAAACAGTGAGACGCCTGATAATGTCACGTTTCGGCTAACGAATGTGATTCCAGAACCAATTATCTTCGTGAGCCGAGGTACCACTGTGTATTGGAACGCAGCAACTACGTAAAACGATTCCACCAAGAATATTTCGTGGAATAAATTAAATTCTATCATCTGCAAATCCTCGACAGTCATTCGAGGTATTTACCCTATCAAGAAAGTGGATTTTTATTTCTTTTTAATAGCAATTTTAGTTTCACTTTCTATGTAAATGGCAGTTGGTAATGCAATTGGTTATCTTCTTCTCCAAATATTTATGATTTGTAGTTGTCCTAATTTATGTCATATACTACAGAATTCTGCCTAGTATGCACATTTAGTCGCTAATTTAACCATACAATTTGCGTTGTTTGTGATAGCTATTTTCCACAGGTTCTTATATTATCTTGCAAGTACATCGGTTGACAAAACTGTTCAGCTTAAAAATATTAAAATCAGTTGATTAACCAGTAAAATTTAAATCAGCATTATAGAATAACCAAATGTAAAACTCGTACCGTTTATGAAATTTAATGATATCTTAAATAGTCAATTGAACCAACTCAGTTAAAATCTTCGATCAAATGTGTTTTGACTATCCAATGATAAAACTAGAAAATCATCAGTAAAACTAAATGTGCTATTACTTATGGTGGATATAAATGCAAAGTTGTGAAATAAAATCATAATTTCTAAGACTAAGAATTATGTTTACTAAAATAGCGTTACCAAAGTTAACTAAAATAGCGTTCTCAAAGAGGAGTCCAAATTACATTGAAAATATAAATAATTTAACTCTGCCATTACCTTTTTCAAATAATCCACAATAAGAAGTCACTCAAAATACCTATCAGCCTTTCAGCATTATTGCTAATTAGTTCTTTTGTTATTATTCCAATTCGTGTTAGCTCATTATTTATTCTATACTATCTTAAAAATCAAGGAATCCGTTAATTCTTCATCTAAAATTTAAAAAATGAAGGATCAAAATGAAATTTCATCCTGATCGTACAATGTTAGCTCTGGCGTCAGAAAGCTTACTTCTACGCATTACCTTATGCAAATGGAAGCGTTTGAATGTTAAATTAATCATTAAATTCCATCATGCCCTGCGGAGAGAGTTAAAATAACAATGTCGGATATTATCATTCGATGCAGATTACGCTAGTAATTCCCTAGGTTCGACCTCCAATGGAGCCGCAAGATGAAACTTCCAAATGCAATTGGAGTTTCGGTAAATAAACGCTGACATTAGCATACAGTGGGGCCCTTTTGTGAGATACTTGGAGAAGGTATTTGAATTGGAGTTCAGCTGCTGAAGGATACATTATGAACGGTACGCAATGAGCGTACCGTTCATAATGTTAAGTTAAGCAACCTTTGATATGCCTATAAGCGGTATAGTACACAAGTGTCATTGGTAGAATTATCTACCAGTAAATTTGATTGCTATTAGGCAATCTTGGTTGAAAAAATTATGCGATTATTTGTAATATGGAATTTACCACGCGCTCCACGCTTTACGTTTTCCTTCCGATTTTCCTTTTTCCGATATTCATGCTGATTTTTTTAATTAACTTTTAAAATTACCTTCATACACTAACTGTGGACAGTTTATATATTATTTGTCATTAATCTTTAGTGCACATTCCAACTTAGGAAATTAAACCACACAGGCGGAGAGCCTCTTCCAATAATTCTCCATCAATTATAATACAATAGTTTTCTTTTCTTTTTCTGATCATTCTTATTGATGATTGTGTCGCTCATATTCTTTTTTTCTACTTTTATCTATACAACAATGATGAGAATCTTTGCCTTCTTTTTTTATAGAATCTCGCAGTGCATATATTTTGACGTGCAGTAAAAGACTAAAGTCGTTGAGATAAATTGTTATTACATCATAAATGTACAGCAAGAAAGCAAAGTGGCAAACCTATAGCACGCTTGCTTGCTCGTAAATGGCTCACGAAAGAATATTTTTGGATATTTGGCTGCATTACCTTGGTATGAATTCCTCATTTTATTATGATGATCCACATTATAAATATCGTGTAGAAAAATACGAAGTTTCTCTCTTTTGCTTTGGTGGATTGTATTCATTATTAATGACAATTGATGATTATTTAAGACGATGACGATATCTTAACCCATCGTTATCTCATTAAATAGTTAATATCACATGGCATTAAATAGTTAATATCACACACACTTGGCATCAGATTGGAACGCAAGTCCTTTTTTCTTACTAAACATGACACTCTTGCCAATGAAGGTTCCCTATCCCTACTCGATGGAGTTGCAAAGCCTCTCTGACTCTAGCACGCTAAGTATGGATTCCGTATCTTCGCTACCTATTAAACTTTAAACGTATAGAATTTTCCCCCAACACCTTAATGAATCGGCATGTTTACGTACACATACATATTTACTCTGCAAGCCTCCTCTCGACGTGCTATAGGGAGTAGTAAAGTATACGTTTTTGATCACATCAAGCCATACAATAGCTAAACAAAATCCGGGTTAATTCTTCTGTATGAAGTAACATCTACATTGTGCGCGCGAGTAGAAAGGAAAAATAGAGAAGTGCGCGCGAGTAGAAAGGACTTGGTGGGATATAACAGAGTAGTTTACACGTGCGCTGGGGGTGTAAATGCCGTGTTTCGGTTCTCTATTCTTTTTGCGAGTGTTATTATCAGCGCCGCCCGCCGGTGGCCTGCAGCCCCACCACAAGGCTGATATGTTTCGCTCCGTTCTGATTCGCTGGCCATACTGCCGACTGCACTCTCCTGGACAAAAGATGTAGATAGTCGCTTCGCTGGTGGAATAGAAAGCACCACATTCCATTATTTCTCATTCTGTTTGTTTTTCAATGAACCGTTTTGGAAACTTGTCCGCATTCAAACCGCTTTCTTGCTCATTCTTCCAGTTTTATCTATATATTATTTCAAGCTAGTTTCTTTTTACCCGTCAATGGTAAAGAGGCAATTTATGTGTTATGTGTATTCTTTTATCTAATTATTCAATTATAAAAAGCGTGAATGGATAAAAGTGAGAAAAACATCTTGATTCTTTATGAACAGAAATTTTGATTCATTTCCGTTAATCCGTCTTGTCAGTAAACATTTGCCATTATCAGAAAATTAAGCGGTTTTATATAATCACTGGCATCTCAAAAACACTGACATTATACCGTTTAATCGCGAATTTATAGTGCATGCTAGCATTCAAATTCGAACTTCCATCTTGCTAGATATTTAACCCGCTTGGACACAATTATACAACTTTTCTTAGCTTTTGTTACTCATAAACTTCCTCATTTGTTTAAATTTTAATGCTAATTTTCTTGAAGGAATATTCTCTAGAGACGAGTGAAAACGACATAACGACAACGGATTGGTCGATGGTCACGCCTTTTTTACGATTTACTTTGCATAATTCGTAGCTTGTACTTTTTTGACTATACCGGGGTACTTTCATGCTAGATTACAAATACAATCCCATGTGAGTGAACGAAGATTCAATATGTTAGCTGGAGAGAGAAAGACATTATAAAAACTATACGCATATATAGCGATAGATTTTCGAATCAATGTCACAATGCGGTTATGTTTATCCCTCCTTTTTCTGTGATCTCGATAAGCGGATCTCTTTCCCTACCTTTTCATTCTCACAGCGACTGAAGTGCTCCAGCAGCGGTCTTCTTTCAATTTCCGTCGTAATAGCCAAAGAAGGCGAATGCAATTTCCCTCGTTTGAGAGCGTACTCAACGCCCTCTACATTTTCCCCTTTTTGACAGCGACACGTCAGTTGCAGGAGCGGACCTCTATATTGAATGAAAGGTCTGTTGGTTTAACGCATCCTGCGCCCGGGTATACCGCCGTTGACTTTTTCGGCAAAAGTAATTCGGTTGCGGAATTTTCGTGTAGGCACTGCTCTTCAAATTGGAGCTGTGGTTATCGTCAATTGCGGCGGATATTTAAAGCCTATAACCTGTGTTTAGGATTAAACGTTCATTGTCACGTACCACCTTTTATGTTTCTTTATTTACCGTCTTGGTGATTCTAATCATTTAATCGACTTCTGGATGAAAAAATAGGTTAAGGAAATCTTTCTTATTCGGCCATATTTCTCGTCGCAATTCAATCAAGAAGAATCACTTAAGGATAAACAAAATTGTAAAACTCTCAGGTTCTTAGTAATTCCATAGTCTTATTTATTTACGAACTTTAAGTTAATTTATTTCAGAGGAGGGTTTAAACACGGTTAATCATTATCAGAGGAATATCACTAATGATAGAGTTTAAATCATTCGATTCTTGCGTATTATTCGGTTCTATTTTTTGATTTAATTTTGAACTTACTAAGTGAGAGTTATTCTTTGTAAATGTTTTCTAAATGCGTTTTCTTCTTCGGTAATGAGATACATTTTTCATTATCCCTCTGAATTTTAATCGTTTCAGTTTAAAAGGAGATTATAGAGTTTTTCTAATAATGCACCGTCTGAATATCATAGTTTCTACAATAGGGTTAGAAAATTGAGCCTTTTGAAGACTGAGCATCTCAGTCGGTTAGTCGTAAGCCTATTCCGCATTATTTTCGGTCGATCTCAAAATGTAACATGCGTTTTATGAGAGACAATTCCATAAAGTTATATTGCACTTCATTATTATATTATACACTCTTAGCAAAGCGAAATTGGCTCTATTAATAACTTAAAATTATGTTACAATAAAGAAAATGTATTTATTTTAGTAATTGTATTTATCATAAAATATTCTTATTTTGCCATATTTTCTTTCTATTTTATTCTGTTTTCTTATCTATGGATACTAGCAGAGATTCTGACACAAAGCCTTTATTTTAATGTGCCCTATCAACATCAGTTGATAATAGGTTAGTGTACCGCAGTGTAATTAATGTTTAAAAGCACTGAGTTATTGAAACCAAGAAAAAGCTTACCTCATATCCGCTCATTGCTCAGCGATAAACCACTCTCATAATTTACCCGCTGAACTTCTGATGGGAGACAAATTGATATTAATCTGCTCGAATAGAAAATTTTCGTGCTCCATTCCTGGATTCTAGCCGAAAATTAAAGCCGATGTATCTATAAACAACAGTAGAAGCCGTCCCCAGAGTGTTACTTCCATATTCCGCAAGTAAGGTAGCCTGAAACCACCTTCGGAGTGTTTTCTCTTATTTTTTTCTCGTTGAGCTATGGACTGCAAACTACCTAAGGGGACCACTTTGACCTCTTATTCACTCCACCACTCTAATTCCTCTAGCGTCGCATGACCTTCGACCTCTTCAGCTGCCTCTGAACGAACTCATGCTGCAAGGCTTTTTCCCCATTCCCATCTACCGTTTTTCTTTAACCTTCATAGTGGAGCATTTACTACCCCTGGACCTTCCCACGCCTCGCTTTCCACCCACTCTTTCCCGCAACTCTTACTTCCTTTTACACTCTCTTAAACTTTTCTCGATATTTAATATTTCTTCTCGTCCAGTTTTTTCCTTTCCCTGTCTGTTTTTTATCATTACGACTATCTTGACTCTGTACTAGTAGAGTATTTGTCTGAAACCAGCCGTTAGGTAAAAATGATGTAGGAAGAATAATAGCCAGAAAGGATATATTGTAAAAAGGATGTACTGTAAAGATGGCTGGGATGAGCTACGAGCAAGATTTCATACTCCAAATTACATTGGGCGCGGCGATCACAGACTAAGAATAAAAGAACGTGAACAGAAAAGAGTTTTGGCTAAATAATCTTTCACAAATAGAGGTATAAGAGAATAGAACGCTATTCCCGGAGAAGTTCTGATTCCAATGCCGAAAAATGCTAAAGATTTCAAAAAGAAAATCAAAGTCTATAGTACCTAAATCGTTTGTATATATAATAGCAATTTTTACTTATGAAACCCATGTAATGGTTTATTTGTATATTTTTGTACTCTAATGTATACCGTTAAGTTTCATCGTATTTCACCTTAATTTTTTTTACCTATTATAGCTATGTAAAGCTTTATATGTCTATATAATTGTTCTATATGTATGTATGTATTTTTTAGTTTTATTATATTGGAATTCTGAGCTGTAGTGCGACATTTATTGACTGTTATTTATTGTATACTTATTGTATCTAAACTGTCCACGGGAGGGTTTTGGAGGGGTTTTCCTCCCGTCGTTGGGCGAATGCCGGGCAGATGTCATTATTATGTTGTCCCCCATGACCACCTGGTCCACCGACCAACTTGCTATGATATATTAAATACATAAATAAATACGTTGGTTAAGCGAAAACGAAATTCTTAGATGTAGGAGTTTTGATATCAATTAACCACTTATTCCATATAGAATAGTTGACGGTGATCAAAACTTCGCCTCAGCTCTTCTTTACTTCCAGCTCCCTTCTTGCCTCTTTCAGTTTCACAGTTACTGTTATTACTCGTAGCGGAATGGACGATATTTCCGCCAATTAATTATAGTTAATTAGCCGAATCGCATGAAGCCTTAACAATTCTCCGTAATGGATTGGTTTTTGTCGTGTGAAGGTTTCAATTGCGTAAACGTAATCACATATACCGCAGGTCAAAACCAAAACATTTTTTCAGCAATGACAAGTTTCCGTTGTTTACAGTTTCCACTGTACAGTGGTACCTTGTGGTTACAGTGGTAACGACGTACCGTCGCGACGGTAATCCGTTCCAAGGTTGTCGTTAACCAAAACCTTCGTTATCCAAGGTACGATTTTCCAGAATCATTCTACATGTCAAATGTGCAAGTATAACTCATTTAGATGTCATTATAAAATGGTACTACGTATAATTTATTCAGTTATAATTGCAACAAAAAATTATAGTTAATAAAATGAATAGTCTTAAAAAAAGTGTTTTAAAAGTCAATTTTCACAACAAGGCGTAGTTACCCGAGACATTTTTTATCAGTTTCTCGTGGTTAACTAAGTAGGTCGTTAACTATGGCCGCCGTTAACCAAGGTACCGCTGTACATGCGAATCCTGTCATCGCTGTCATATCCATAATGCACCTTCTGTTTGCTAATTAGCTGATATTTTTCTTCTGTGCAGGCTTTACTAAAAAAATGACTACCTCAAAGGATCGTGATATACACAAGAAAATAGATTCTTAAATAATTAGTGCAAATAATAATATTATAATTACTTCAGGTATTTAGTATTTCACTGTTCTGCACATAGTTGTGCCGCATAAAGGTACAGAACAATTTCCGTTAGTTTCCGTTATTCGGAAACCTCTCCTCTTACATTTTAAAAAGTTATCTTCTTTAAATATTTCTACGGAATGGTTACTTTGAGCCTAAATATTTTTTTGTAATTTTTCTTTTCTTATCACCTAAATATGTGGCTAAATTGTTGGTAAATGATATCGTATTCGAGCGATGTTTTCAACCTTGAACTCGTCGACAACCAGTTTCTCTTGAAAGTTCGTTATTCATCTCCAAATACATCGAATATTGCGCTATCTTGCCGATCGCTTCTTTGGAATTCATCATTACTGCCATCGATTCTGTTAATGTGTTTTGTTCATGGAGATAGGCGAGATGGCAGTGATATTTATACGTCACTTTTTGTATACTTAATTAGATTAAGTTTTATCGATTGCAATTTCAATAGTTAAGCATTATCGTTGTGTATGGGAAAAATTGTTAAAATTNGCGAGATTGAGACTAACAAGTCTCTTCTTACATCTTCCTTCTTACAACCCTTCGTCATATGAGGCAAGAAAAGAGAGAGATAGCTTGCAAAAGTACAAAGAAGAAAACTACTTTGTGGATTAAAAAACCTAAGCTAAGAGCTCAGGGAAAAATCTCCACTGCAGGAAAACACCCTCAAGAAGGGGGGTGTGAAAAACCTGCGTAACCTACGGATAGAAAACTAAATTAGATGATGAAAGTAGATTAATAGAGTTATAAAAGACACGAAGACAAATCAATTGATATATACAAAAAAGGACGAATAACAACACATTAACATTAAAAACCTGAATCTTACAAAAATTATCAAATTTGGAAGTGATTAGCAAAAAAATAATTTCGCTTGGTAAAATGCACGTCAAAAATATTGCGAAGAAATAAAATAAAATTACATTTAAATCATACTATGCAAATTAATTCTTTTTCTGTTTCGTCGCACCATCTCCTTCTAATTCCGAAGCTCTTAAAATTTCCCCTTTGAACTTCAGCTGGCAATCCTCTAATAGAACTTTCCACTGTCGCGTCACTCAACTCCCGCATCTTTTCGTATTTCATTTTTCTCCACTCTGAATTTATCTTTTGTAGCGGAAGGTCCGCCTCCACAGTGTTCATCCTGACCCATTTTCACTCCTCTACTTCCCGTATATCTCCGCTCGGCCGCTGCCCAAAATCCCCCTAAGCTTTATGGTCCACGCATCTTTTGCGTGCTGGGATAAAAATGAAGGGCGACTGAATTCATTTCCGCCGCTTGCACGTGCCCCTCGCAGAATGGCGAGGAAAAAAACGCTCGGAAATTAGTGAAGGGGTTTTGTGGAAGGGGTTGAGGATTGCGGTCGTTCCGCTTGTGGGAGATTCCGAATGTGACGTTCAAATGAGTTGGTAATTTTGCACCGTAAACTATGTATAAATTTGAAAATAAAGGGTATGTTTTTATGTGCATATCCCTTAATTTGCGGAAAAATTATAAGCGATGAATCCAAAGGTATGCACGCTGTGGGCAATAGTGAGAGGAACCACTCAGCAAGTAGGGGATCCGAGTTCGAGCCCTGTTTGTGATGTAAATTTACTTCTTTTGTCTCTTTTGTTGTAGAAGAAAGTTCAGAAAGATGATCTATAGGGTAGATGAGATGGTCTCGGCCTTGACTTGGTGGTAAATCATTGTAAGCTATGAGAAAGAAACTTTAATATTAACAAACCACTATGTTACAAAATACACGACCGGTTTCGGTGCATGGCACCATCCTCAGGACCTTTGCGTTTAACTGACATCGAGCTAAGGGAAAATTCTGGCATTAATCAATTCCTTCTGTTATATGAGTGCTATTTTGTGATTTTTAAAGAGAATCATCAATTTAATTAATGCTATGGCAGTACATTTTTCTGCGCAAATATCATCTCATCATATTCGAGAAAAATGTTGAGGGTCTCAGCGAAGGAATAATAATACGATACACTATACGCTTTCGGCTCTGTATAAAACAATTACAAAAAAATTATGCATTAGTATTTAAATAAGTAACTTATCACTTAAACAGGAGTACCAATGTAATCTGCTGTGACTGCTCCGTTTGACGTAGTTGTTTCAACAGAATCTGTACGACAGGTGCTAATTTATCACACAATCTGTTTTTACCAACATTGCAATAATTGTTTCATGGTATATGTTTCAAGCCTATGGCATATGGAAACGTTTATAAATGTAACAAAGGCATAAGGCTGTATCATTGTAGTCATTGTGAAGTAGAACTTGTACGAATTCCGCTATTTCTTCAGTATTGAAGCTACTAGTCGTTTGCAAGTTATGTATAGTAGAATTATGCATGTTAAATCCGCTCAGATTCTAGCTCACATTCCGCTTAAGGCTGAATACCCTACGGCCAAGGCTTCCGGGATGATTTTACCTCAGGTGGTAGCATGACAAGGGAGTATTCCACCAACGTAATCACCCCAGGTGTTTCTCGAGGTGGGAAAATTTCTTATAACCAATGACCCTCTTTCTCTTGCGGTCTTGATGTTCCACTTTCGAAAATGTCACCTATAATCTGGAAAATCTTATGTATGAAACCGACTTATGTGTTACCTAGTTATAAAATGAGCATATTCTGGTGTAAATATCTACCGAATTCCAAACAGCCTTCGTTTTCTCGAGAATTGTTCACACTTAAAATATCAAATACGTGTAACACGAAAAGGTGAAATAGTTTTGTTAAACTTGGGAAGAATGTTAAATTTGAACGGAGTTATCCAAGTGTCCTTTAAAGAAATAATATGAAATCAATCCAAGTAACGCATATGCAATTTTTACATTTACCTTATTTATAGCTTCCTCTTGAAATAGAATCGATATTAGCAGGCGTGACTTCGAGGAAAGCCATTGCACATTGCCATTGCATTGCAAGGATACACTTGGTAAATTTTCCAAGTGCATCCTTCTTCCTCTTGAAACTAAACTTGTCATATTTTTTCTCTTTACTTAACAACTTATGAACCACATTTTCCACTCTCAAACATTACTCTATATGCATCGCTACATTACTACTATACTCTAAACATGACTACTATATAAAATCTCTCGATCACGTTCATCTTCATTTTAACCGAATATACTGCACCTTGGTTCTATCTTGGTAATCAGAAGGATCCAATCATCAAGTTAAAATTACTTGAATTTGCCCTTTGAATTTGGTAGTGGAATCGGAATCACTTTCACTTGGAAACTTCTTGGTGAGCGTACGATCATGAATTTTGCACTGAATGCCAGTTCTCGGGTTTGTTCAAGAACTTCCTTCGAGTTACTTTTAGATATCGAAGTTCGGATACTTATTTTCCCTCAATAAATAACTTTATTTGATCTTCTCCGCAGAAGATCTATTCGCAAGCGTTGGGAACGAAGAAAATGCATCGCTAATTACGGTTTGCTCTGGGTTTCTAAGAGTAAAGTCGGCAAAGAGATCAATGTAAAATCAAATGTGGGTCAAACGCCATGTCAAATTTTGAAACCAAAGTATTTAGTAACTTCCGCAAATAGCTGATTATACCGGGAGATGGCTGCTCTATTGGTCGAACGTGGTCGCAAAATGTAATATTGAAGATAGGGAGTATTTCGATTTTAAGATTTTTCGAGTAAATATACAGCCTATGTGATTGAATGAGTATGTAAATCGTGGAAGACTTTAGTACGTGGGATTCCGCAATATCACACATTCGTGATGAAATTTAAAAGCATTTAATATTTTTTTAAAAATTTCCGTCGGCTTCAGCTTGATATTCTTTATTTCCCTGTTTTTTGTACAGTAATAGCCAATTTTATTATGGAAAGGGATTGAACATAAAGGGGCGGTCGCAGTATTATTAAAAGTGTTCCGACAGCTTAGGGCATTTCGCACATACGGGCCCCACCGGGAAGCGTATCCGGAACCGCTTTCACCTAAGGCGAAAGCGCTACCTTACTGCCTACCTTACCGCTGGCTTACTGCCGGTGCCAGAGCTCCTATGAAAAAGATTCATCAAGTATTTCTATGTAACTTGAACATAGCGGTTTAATCTTCCATGATAATTTGGTTCCTCTTTGGGAAGGTAATTTCCCATTTTAGAGGAAGGAATGTTTTTAAAAAAATCTGGTGATGTTACATTTACTATAATCAGGATAAAGTTTGAGGTTGAACGTTAAGATATAGATATCTCAAATGGACCAAAATTGACTCTTATGAAGGGAAATACTTCGTCAGTATTTTTTATAGCTGAGCCTAAAACCTTTAGAGAGATTTTTCCCGGTTCCCGGATAGCGAAGTGGGCAACGCGTTCTACTTTGGAGAAAGCGGTCCCGGGTTCGATTCCCGGTGGGGGCTCACGTGCGAAATGATCTTAGCTGTCGAAGCACTTTTAGCAATATTACTACTAGACATTTTTCCCATTAAAATTTCTATAACTATAACATTATGTAGTGGATCTGCCCTGTTATGCAGCAGTATTACTGGCATTTTGCACTTTGCTTTTTTAACCTCCTTTGTTTTAACCTCCTTTCGTGTTACTTTCTATCAGTTGTTGCTTCTTACCATACGTCACGTTTTGACCAGGCCTGTCCCGATTCTAACTAACTTTCCCGATCAATGTTTCCGTTTAATAGAGTCACCAGCACCATGAAGCCATCAAAAGTTGTTTTGCTTCCTTGTAATGTTTCCGTTGTTCAGGGTTTATGGAAAAAAAGGAAAGTTACGGAACTTCATTCATATAAATGCTTTAAACACAAATTGTTACAAAATAGTGACGCCGCGCATACTTATAGGGTCTAAAAAACACATGAAACATAACTCAGACTAAGTATCGCCCCATCGTTACATTTCGGAATTTGATAAGTACAGGTTTCTTACCAGCGAAGTACTATAAACCTATTAATAACAAAGGTATCCTATCTATATCAACCACAAGAGGGAAGAAAAGCAAGAGTATTCTCTCTCAAAATGGAATCATGCCTCAAGATCGCGCAAAAAGTAATAGATTGTATCATACGAAACAAAAATATTTTTAACATATATCAATACGAAGAAATATTTTCCTGCAGTTAATACTTCCCGATAAATTAGGAATTGAATATTCTACTTTTACGTTTATATCTTAAGACTTTTAAACCCTACTCGCTCAGTAAAACATTTTGGCTCGAACCAAATCACTTAATTTGTTTTATTCTGGCCAGTTTTCCTATCGACAGATCTTGTTTAACGGGAATCACATTTCTCAGCTCGGAATTTATTTTATCTTTCTCGATTACTTTCATAATTTCTTCGAATGTCATCGCCAGAGAGAAAGGGAATATATTGGTGCTTCGTGGAGTAGACCGTGATGAAACTGCCCAAGCGTATCATAAAGATAGGGGGAAAAAATGGCAAATGGATGGGAGCTGGAGAGTCGGTGGATCATCTGTGGCTGTGGTATATAGTCGTGATGTCATGAAAGGGTGCGAGGGAGATCGTAGATATGGCGAGAGATGTGCAAGGGATGGATGGAGGAGAGGGCAGAAATGATAAACAAAGGGGAGAAGTGAAAAAGAAGAGGATATAGTAATAATTCACGGGTGCTTTGAAGATAGGAATGGAGGCGAAGGAAAACCTCGTGTTTATATTTCACTTATATTATGAAGAGATAAATCTTAATCTCGAAATAACTGACTAAAGCCCTAAAGAAAGACCAGTAATACTTAAGCCTGTTTCACATACAGGTTGCGTTGCAATATTGCCTATCACTGCACATCGCATTTTACAGTTTATTCTCTTTCATCGCGACTTTTTGCTTTCACTTGGAAAGATTTGGACATTGAAAAAAATAATGCCGTTATACTCAGGAAACGGTCGGAAAAAAACCATAACTCAGCACATTGTGAGATTAAAATGATAAAAGAAAGAACGGAATAACGAAGATAAGTGTATGAGTAGATTCTCTGTGGCGGAATAAAGTTTTAAACTTTTAGCAAACTAACATCATCGCTACCAGCAGTTTCAGCTAATTGCCTCTGTGGAAAATAAATCAAACTTTGGGATTCATTCAACGTTTTGTTTTCTCTTTAAAAATACCACTTGTTTCTTCGGTTGATGGATAATTTTAATCTATTAATTTGAACGATACTCCTTTGATAGTGTCCTCAACAATTAATGTATATCAACTTAATGATATAATTTGTATATGCTTAATTTTATTTTTGTGCACGAACATGTGTGAAAAAGAGGCAATATTTTTACAACTTCCACCAGAGAGAAACGAATGTGCTTTCCAGTATTGTTCCCTTGAATTGTGTGAACTAAATTTTTTAGGAAAAGGCAGGGTTAACCGGATCTGAAAGGCAAACAAATAGTACATGCTCATTATTGTACAGACAAAACAGCTAGAAATAACTTTCATATAAAGTAAACAGTAAAAGATCATTACCAAATACAAATATTACGGTTTGAGAACAGGTCAGTATCAATAAAAATACTAAATGTTTAGTTAAAATTTTGGAAATGAATGAGTTCAGTACTGATTACCAGCTTTTTCAATGTTTTTCATAAAAGTTTATTAAATTTATGGTAACAGTAAATGAAGGACGGTGAATATGTTTGGAAATATGATATTATATAAATATACATTATTGGTGGAAGTTCGTATGAGTTAAATTGCCCTATTATTCTGATTTTCGCGTTGATTTTGATGCGTATAATTACTTTGTTCTTTGAAGTTTCTTCTTAACGTTCGAGAGGTTGTGGTGAGATGTATTTGTTATAGTGTAAGGTTACCCGAGTGCAAATGACGCAACTCGAGTGTTAGAATGTGGTGACGCTCGAGATCGCAGAGGATCCGTTGAAGGAGGAGCCCGAACGTTGCGAACTGACGTTGATGAGCATCCTGTAAGTGCCTGGTTGCTGCTGTTTATGTGAATAATATCGATCGAAGGCGCCGTCATTGACGTTGAATGGAAAAGTTTTCCGGCTACGGAAATAGATTCAGAGATTGAATCTGATCAGGACTTTTTATATATGGATATTAACATAAAGGAAATAGGGAAGTTTTCTTTTTACTCGGGGGTAAAATAGGTTGGATGGATTTTAAGGAGGAAAATTTAAGTTAATAGTATGCAAGAAGTAACCAAAGATTTCAATGAAATGCAAGAAATCATGAAAACGTGGCAGCAAGTTGAGTCGTACCGAATCTGATAATTAGGATAATATAGCAGGAAGATTTGAAAGAAAGTTTGTTTCGCAAGCTCTTGTGTGATATTATATAAGAATGAATATAGATGGAGAAACTGAAAAAGAAGTCTATAACATTCAATGCTTGCGGCATTGCTGTTTACAAAGAATCTATTTATAAAACAGACTGTTACTTCTGGACCTTCTTTCCGCCGTGCATTAGAGAATCCAACGGGCTAGACACGATAGAGATGTTGGTGTTAATACAACCCCTTCCGTACAGCACTGGCAGCTTTCGCGGTAGAAATGTAAATGTTTATTTCTTAAAATTCCCGCAACAATACTTCATAGGACACTGATAGCGTGTTACCCAATTGTGGAAGAACATAGACATCTACTCCGTTGGAGGAAAACTCCGGTTAGCTAGAACCTTTGTATTGGAAGACTGAAATGCTAACTACTTCGCCACAAAGTCGGTCCCTGACTAATACCATGAAGAGGCTAGGTTAGTTACTGCAGGTATTTCCTTAAATATCCTCCGTTTTTTCTTACAAAGACTTTACATGTTATGTTATCTGCCGAAAAACATGCTCTAGGATTTCTAAAGAAATTTTGGAGAAAAATAAACTAGAGGTAAAAAGTTATTGCTGTAAGTAAGAACTCTCATAAGATGTATCACTATGCATTACGAGCTAAGAAGTACAAGTTATCTCATGACATAAGTTATAAGTATTTGTTATTAGTATTGCGTCTTTCAGTTAAAGAAGCATTATTATTCATTCAAATTAATTTATAACAAGTAAAATAAATTAATCAGTCTTTCACTGTTTTCTACATGTGATCATCCAAAGTAAACGAAAATATTTTGTAGGTCTGGTAATCATTAAATATAATGAGGACTATTCTAAAAGAGGGATTATCTACTTTCGCAATAATATTACTCATCATTTTCTTATGCAATATACGTCGTTGATGTCTTTTAGACCCATGGATGCGGAGAAGTCCTCGTAACAAGTATTCGAAGCATGGTAATTTGGAACCTGAAAATGCCTTGTCGCAGAAATCGTGCTAACTGGTAATTACATTCGGGATCCGACATCCGCTTATTTCTAATTCAGAGAAACTCTTTTTCATGGCAAAGCTTCGATCCTCTCCTTGCTGACGAAGGAAACAATGAAAGTCTACCGGCGCAGTCTACGTAATCCTCCCTTTCTCTCGCCATATCCCATTCAGTTTTTATTTCCAGCTGAACAACGATCGAGGCCGCTATTTTTGGCGGACTCTGTATATTTATAATTCCCTTTCTGTTTAGCTTAATCGCCGGTTTGTCCCATTTCGCTCATCGATTCCACCGCATTACAGACGCAGAAGAGAAGATTCTTCGCCAATATAAAAAAAAATGTAACGAAATCAACGCTATGGGATTGCGGGAGCAGCGGCCGAGGTGGCTGAGTGCTTAGCGTGATAGCACTCCAACCATAAGGTTCCGGGTTCGAATCTCGTCTAGTCGTATATTTCCAGTTAGGGGACGATTGTGTTAGTCCGCTGTTTGTTTTTAAGCTCACCACTTTTATTGTCAGTAAATGGATGTTTGTGGGGGAATTGGAAAATAAAATAAATAAAACTAGGTTCCGGTGATTTTTATGTCTTAAGGATAAGCTTCTTATGCTACGATACGTTCTGTCGTTTCTTCGATACATTAGCATTGATAATGAAGGACGACGCTGGAATTTACTTGGAATAGAAAGTTGAGAGAATAGATAAACTTCGCCAATTATATCAAATTTAGACAAATGTTTGATGGGCTACTTCATGAAAAAATCTCTTGGCAAAGATTATTCATACAATCTACGAGGGAATAATTAAAAAATGGTAGAATAAAATGAACGTGATAGGTTGTCACTTGGTGGAACCGGTTAAGCAGCATATTTAATAAAATACATGTGCAGGTTTCCACAAATCAATAAAAACACTTAAATACGACCGGTTTTTGTATAGACGAGCATTAGGTGATGTGTGGCATCTCACACCTGATGATAGCATGATCTATGCCGAAACCAGTCGTTTATAATTGTTTTAATTGATTCGTGGAAACCTGTACATGTATTTTATAAAATATGGTAAACAGTAGAACAGCTGAAATGTCTTGAAGTGAACCTCACGAATAACTTATAGCATGGGAAACTCAAATCCATGATATATGCGTACGATCATTTAAGAAATTCGGCTTCGGCAAGAGAATTGTCGGTAGGAGCGAAGAAAAAGTCCACAAGCGATGTTACTTTGCGCTAGTTTGACCTCACCTCGATTGGGGTTGCACAAAGTGAACCTGCCGATAAATGGTGAAATTGAGAAAAGGCACGGTGAAAGGCCGTACACCTTGTTAAGCATTGTTTCGAAAATTCAATTAAAGTTACCCAGATGCTTCAAAACGGAGGAAGGGATTCTCTGAAAGATAGAAGATTTATTCAAAGTCTTATTTTACGCAATAAATTTGGAGAAACTTCTCTCTTACATAGCTAGTTTTGATGCTGCGAGAAAAATCAGGGAAACAAATACTTGAGCTAGTCGCTTCGAGAATTCAGTTTTTTTCCTCAAAAAATACGCGAAATAATCGATTGCGGAGGTAGATTATTCATCTATGCACCCCCTACCACCCGCAAAAAGCGCCTTGGGTGCCACCTTATGTAAGTACATATATGCCTCATCCCTGTGTTTATACGTATAAATGTACATATGTGATGATGTCAAGTAGAGATGTTTTCTTTCCAATAAGCTTGATTTATAAATAACGAGAAACTGCAGTAAATTATAGTGAGGGATACGACGCCTGCTTTACGACAGCAGTGATACCGCGAAGTTATTGGCCAATTTGGAGCGGGATTTATTAAGGGAAGCCCTTTCTTTCCGAAGGGAAAATTCATCTCGCTGATTTACGTCCTATTACTCATAAACGTTGTCGTTCGAAACTGCGATCTGGGTCCATATCAAGAACTCTCCTCAATTATAGACTGATTTTTATACTAGCGACGGAACTTTTATGGCTGAAATTCCGAATTGGATGGCACAATGGACTATCATGCCGCACGCATACTAACTTTACATTTTTCTCTTAAAAGTCAATAATGTATCTCGGTTTACCCGACAGGTAGGCCTGCCATACGTCTCATTTCGACTGGAACTGTTCTGTTTTTTGTTGCTTTTTTCCAGTCTATTTTTCAGCTATCCCGATTTGAGAACTCAAAACGTTCGAAAACACAAATAAAGAATATGATTGAAGATAAAGGTATTTATTTATTTATTTGTAAGATGATTTGAGGTGTCACTCTAACTTATAATGTGTGACTCGTTATAATCACAATTTTAATGTACAATATGTAGTTAGAATTGCATTTATATTAGGAGTGGGGAAACCGATGCCTTTTATGCATTCATTGCATCCTCTTCGTCACTTCCTGGAACATATACCTAGATTTAAATAATTTTATTTTCCAATCTTGCTAATAACGTAAGTGGAAATCTTTCTCTTGCATTACACTCAGAGAGTGAACTCATATCTCCTTTACAATTCCAATGATAAACTATTTAAAGTAAGCAACTCGCGTCTCAATTGCGGTCTGATGGTTTCAACAGCGGCCTTCCGTATGGGAGCTATGTGACCTATGAGAGTGTTATATGATGCCTTCCGATGGAAACAGGTTCCCCTATCTACAGTATAAAAATCTATGTGATCTACAGTATACTAATTTATCCACCACGCAATTTTATCAGTGCATCTACGTGATACAACATCAATACAGTGGTACCTTGGTTAACGACGGTATTCGTTCCAAGATTGTCGTCGTTATCCGAAACCGTTGTTATCCAAGGCGCGATTTTCCAGAACCATAAAGCATGTCGAATGTGCAGATAAAGCTCATTAAAATATTATTAAAATACAGTGATACGTAATTTGTTAAACTATGTTAGTAACAAAAATATATCATTAAAAAATGAATAGTCAAAAAATAAGTTTTTAACTGTCGATCTTCAACAGAAGGCGTCGTTGACCGAGACATTTTTGATCGTAGTCACTCGTTTTTAACCAAGTAAGTCGTTAATTTAGGCCGTCGTTGACAAAGATTCCACAGTATAATGATAAATCACCGTAATATTTTAAGGCAATTTCTTAGTTTCCATATTACTGTTGAGATTTTTTCTAAGAACTGCTGTTCATTCGATAATCATGGATGATATAGATACCATAATATCGAAATGCTGTTTGTACTTTCTCATGTAGATTATTATAATATAAACTTCGTTCCTATTGCATTTATGGGATGGAAGTTTTTATGACGATTGCTTTGAACCTTTCCCTCGCTGTATACTATAGTAAATATTTTATGCTTCTTAGGGTAATGAGGGTCACATAGTTATTTCCACCATAGAAATTTTTGTCGAGATAAGGCGCTTCCTGGATACTCACGAGCCATCGTAACTTTCTGGACCTTTCTCCCTCCAAGACAAGCTTTGCTCCTACACCACCTTTTCCACCACCAACCTTTTTCCATTTATTTTCAACCGTTTCAGTTTTTCTCTGAAAACGCATAGGCGCTTGTGAAATCTACCCCGATAATATCCAATGGGTCAATTTTCCCGCAATTCAGGAAAAATCTTTCAGGAAGTTACGACTCATAACGTAAAATAGTACGTAGCTCGTAAAGTATAGAACTCGTAACGTAGAAGTTTGAAGGAGGATTGGAGAAAGGGAGTATGTGGAAAAAAACTTAAGATTATCCAAAGACGACGAATTTAGAAAAATGGAATTTGTAATTAGTGCATACATATCCATTATAGCAATCCTATCAGGTTGAGAACGTAACTCATATGCCCAGTATTGTGATGTAGACGTAAAAAAGACTTTAACCAACCAATGCTCAAGACCAATGTCCATTTTCACTTGTATCATGATCTTCGTTAGAATTAAAGTGAAGAATAGCGGGTATAGTTTCGGCCTTAACATGGTGGTACTCCATAATCAATAAACACAAATGGAGAGAATGAATTACTTTATACTATACCACACAAAAAAATACAAAATACGACCGGTTTCGATGTATGGCATCATCATTAGGTGACAATTTCATAAAACTTTCAGTTTATATACACAATTGGGGGGAAAGGGGAAGGGGGGAGAGAAGTGAAAACGAAAAAAAAATTAAAGCGTTCTTCTCTAACCCCCCCAATTGTGCATATAAACCGAAATTTTTGTAAAATTGTCACCTGATGATGATGCCATGCATCGAAACTGGTCGTAATTTTTTTGTGTGGTAGAGTATAAATTAATTCATTCTCTCCATTTGTTTTATTAAAGTGAAGAGTTTATTTAATATCCATGCTAAACCAACATTTAGAAACTATAATATTCAATTTAACTTGCCTTGGCATTTCTATTTCCAAGGGAATTTTAAAGATGACGAATACAGTATTCGCGATAACGTTCGTTGAAGTTAGGCGGTACTGTTTAAATACGAAGTGCGAACCTTAAAGAGTAAATGTCAATGCAAAAAAGAAAGACGCGTGACTGTGATAAATGTATGCAAATGTATAATAATGATCCCTATTAGTGCAAGATCGAGACTAATGAATCTCTTCCAACCTACCTTCCTTGAAAAGAAGAAGGAGATAGCGATAAAAAGTTCAAAGATAACTACTTCGTATGTATGGTTACCTAAGTCTGCAGATAGGAAAATAATGCACCACTGCGAGAATGTACCCATAAGAAAGGGGGAGTATGCAAATCTGAGAAATCAGCAAAAGGGAAAAACGTAGTATTTTGAAAGTATTTCGACTGCTGAACGCGTTACCCGCTTTGGCGTCAGTGATCCCTTTATGGAGCATTATGAATAAGCGAAAAAAATAGTGTCTACCCAGAACGAGGAAATCATGAGTGATTGGTATCAACGAATACCTCGGTTATAGTGGTAATGTAAGATATATCCTTCCCGGTATTTTTATGTTAATTATTCATTAAAATTTTCCCAGTAAACAATGCTCTTTACGGTTTCTGCAATCTATTTTGAATTGAATTTTTCCGCACAGTTCAGGTCCGAAAGGTCACCAAAGCAGTTGCGAAAATTTCGTTGCGCAACGAAAACGAAGCCGTACCTATTCGTTTGGAGAAGCTCACTAATTTAAACTCACTCATACTCATTAAATTAATATTGCAAGAACTCAAAAAACTATCATCAGTATGATCATATTCAGAAATTCTATTCTGCTCTATTTTACTGGAAAAACGGGGGAGTTCCAACCACGTGAAATGTTGGTGTGAAACTTTGTCTTCTCTACTGATTTTCATGGATGGCGAAATATGCAGTGGATGGGATCATATTGCTGATATTTTTTGCAATATTGAGTAATTCAGTCATCATTGGCTAGTTATATTCTCAGTTATATTGGCCAATTTTGCTGGCAGAGTGGTTAGTTTGCTGGCTCTCCAACCCCCGGAGTCCCGGAGCCGTTTCGCCGGTGGTTCCGCTCATAGAGCATTTCAACTCTCTGATCCACTAGCAGCCGCATTCCAATTTTTTCCTTACAATTTTTTGCACTCGTAAATAATTGTTAAAATTGCTGTAATTTTGGGCTTCCTGTTTCCATTAAATAAGCCGTTAAAAGTTATTACTATGAATCCCCGGTATCAGAGCGAAGACTGAACCGACATCAGTTACCACATAAACTCATCTATGAAGGGTCAAAACGTCCAATCGATCAGTGAGGGAGGCTTGAAAGTTCGAGTTGGCAAACTGTTGAAGTTCCACCGCCAGGGGAAAGAGCCACTTAATTTCGTTATTTACTCTACGACACGTATCGGAGCAATTTCTTACGTACCGAGTGGGCTGCTTCATGAAGTTCAGTAAGGATGCTGTAAATTTTCGTCACGAACTTTGGGGAGCAGACTAGTCTATCCACCAAAACGGCGGAGGGCAGCATTTTAAACGAAGGCGCGGATTTTAAAAAGCTTCGCTCTAGAAAGCTTTAGCTGAAGAATTATAAAATGAAAGTAATGAAGAATGCGTCCGAGTTAGGAAGACTGTTAAATAAAAAATTATGAAGAATATTTTCTGGGGTGATTTTCTTATTTCATTCCAGAATAGCATATATTTTTTCGATCAACAATTGCAGTGTTTGTTAGCTTGACGTTTAAATTAACACAACCATCAATTGAGAGTCTGCATAGTGCTCATCAGTGTCCGTTTCCAAATGCCTGACGGTAACGACCAGTTTACTGCTTTTAATTTATATTATGCAATTTTCTTCCTTTTATGTTCACTTTGCTTTTCTTTGTCTTTTTTAAATGATTAATTTGTTATTTCTGTGTTTCCAGTTCGTATTTTTCTTTTTCTGCAACGCATGTATATTTTTTATGATGATTGCCTCAGTACAGTTTAATATAGGAGGCAACATACAGATAAAAACGCTTTAATTTTAGCCCAAACCTAAAATCGTTCACCGTAATTGTATATTCTTTTTATTGAAAGTAAGAAATGCTATTCTATATCTATCTATTTTTTATCCATCTATCTATTTTTTGTCTATCTATATCTATCTATCTATATCTATCTATCTGTATCCAGTAGAAATCGGTCACGCCGAAAATAATTTTATTTCATCATCTCAAGGAATGGAGATCATCCTAATCGTCAGAATAATTGTCTCTCGTAGCGATTATACGCCTTCTGGAGATGACTTTTTAAGGTTGCTTATACTTGAGCCGAACAGTATGAAAGGAAGGTAGTGCGGCCGTCACTACGCTTCCGCCGCCTCTTATTACCCAGAGTTTTACCTTCGCTGCTTATTTTTATTGGCGTAGTCAACCAGTGACATCCCCGAAAAATATCTGCAGGTGAATTGCCGTAGCTCCGTGAATCCCAGCCCTCTGCGTTGCAGACAAGCGCCTTAACTACTACGAGGCCTGGAATCTTTTTTATTACCCTTGAATTCTTTTCCTTTAAATTAATTTATTGCCCTCAGCATCGGTTGTATTATAGGTTTTCTCCCTTACGAAACTCCCTCGTAAACTGAATGAAGGCGAAAATATTTTAAGGAAATCACTTAGATTGTGCTAGTGAAAAAAAAAATCGTTACGAGATTCTACTGTGTGAAATCAGGCATTGTTTTGTATCATATGCATTTTTTTAACTCTTATATGTAATGCAATTTATTGTATTAATTAATATCAGTATTTAACCCATGTTTCTATATTCATGACTTTTATTCAAGTTTAATCATCTAAACCACATAATTCACCCCTTTTTGTTCCCATGTAATTACTTTTAATATAACTGTTTTCCTTTATTTAGGTATCAATTGTAAGAAGTAAATTGTATTTTTATTGCAACCAAGTACCTCCTGACTAGTCAACGGAATTAGAGGAACTTTAATAGTATATTTAATGGTATGACTGCTAGCTATGTAAGAATATTTTGATGAACTATGAAATTGAATAGAAAGGTTTTTATTGCGGGTGTGATTGAGGCTAACAAGTCCTCTCTTACGTCTAACCCATTTAATTTTAATAAAAGGAAAAGATAGAGCAGTAAATATAGAGAGAAACTGTTTGGATTAAGTCAAGAGCTAAGGAAAAAATGATGGAAATTTATTTAATTTGTGATGCTGAACACTGCAGAAAGACGACGGAAAATAAAAACTGTAATTATCTAATAATCTAGGCTGCAGTCCCCTTCAGTACAAAAAATCTTTATAAATAAAATGGCTTTCATGAACGAGAAATCGTATGTACATGAGAATCTTATTCAAAATTGTATTTAACAGGTTTTGATTCAACAGTTGTTTCGTGGCTACTGCTGTTCCAGAGAGATAATTATAAAAATGCACGCAATTGAATAGGATGAGATTAAATTTTACTCAAATTTCGCCGAAATTACTTCCCTCACTTTTTATTTATCGTTTCCACAAAGTTTCAATATGCGTCCCATAGGTAATATTTCACGGGAATTTTGATGTAGAAAATTTTCGGAGAATCCCCTCAGCGTGCCAGCTGATATGCCTCCCCCGAGGTCCGCTTATTTGGTAGATTAAAAGGGAAGGGAATAAATAAAAGTAGCACTGGAGAGGAACGTGACACGCCGCTGGAGAGAGAATGGGAGAAGAGAATATGCAACGCAAATGGGCCGTGAGAAAAGTGAATGTGCTCTCAGGAAGAAGCGTAGGAGTGGTCTGCACTCTGTAATGGTGGGAAAGGAATTGGGAAGAGATACGAACGGAAAACAGAAGGAAGGGAGGAGGAGGAAAGGAGGATAGGGAAGTTATCGTGAGTGTAGAGTGGCGTTTTGAAAAGAGGAGAAAGGCCCACCTTTTTGCGTGTCGTTTGAATTCAAACGACGACGAAAAGGATATTTATGCCCGGAATAAAGCAAGTCCTGCTCTGAAATTGATATCTCAATTAAATGATGTAGAGTTATTCGCTTTTTACCACGTTAATCATTAGTGGTTGGAAAATTAGTCGGAATTCGAAATCGAAAATATAGGAACTTTTTAAATATCGGGATAGGAGAGTTTTTAAGCTAATGAATGATTACCGATTCTTTGGAACACCTTGTTTAAAGCCAATTCTCATTTCTGGTACTGATGATAAATGAATAATTACTGATTTTAAATATCAATATACAATATCAATACTACATCCATCCTTAGTAATTTTACTGCCCAAGCAAATGAACTCTAGTACTTACTAATATCTTTCCTCATTTAATACAGTGAGATATAATTAAAAAATATGGCGCATTCCTACAAAAAACAAAGCACTTAAGTGTATCACAGGCCCAGTGGAAAGGTATATGGTGTAGGAAAAACCATGGAAAGAGAAACAGAATGATGGAACTTTCCAGGAGGAAAAAAGATAGAAGTTTGTCATTGATTTATAGAATATGCACATGGAGAGATGAATAAATAAACCGTCGAGAAAAACGGGAAATAAAACGGAAAGAGAAAGGAGGAAACTCGAAGTGGCCTTTAGTCCCTAGAACCTCGAGCAAATTGTAGATGGATGAGTGGACAGAAATAATCCTCGAATATTTCCAGATTTCTCTAGAAATCTCAATCAGTCTCGAGTATTGTCATTTTTGACAAAGTATATATTTTTCTTTTATTATTCGAAGAAGTCGATTCTCGTTCATTTACTAGTTTTTTTGCGCAAAACCTATCCTGTTGCATGAAAATAGCGTCGTGACATCTCTACTCAACGCTGTAAAAAAACTGCCTTTGGGATTCATTCTCGCTATTCGTACCCATTGTATCCCCACTTTCCCTTGGGGAGAGCCAGGAAAAGATGATTCTAGGAATACTTGTGAATTTGCATACGTATTTTCCTTGCGGTTCCAAGGAGGGCGTTTTACCCGGAAAAATAACACCCTACCGTGTTAACCCGCGCCGTCCTTCTAGTGTTAAAGAGAATACATTGTTATATTCACACATAATCATTATAATAAACTGATTCACGACGTGTCATTCGAAACATCAATCGTATCGGTTTCACTCAAATAAGCGGAATATTGCAATTCCTCGGTTGTCTGTTCTCTGATCGCCTTCACTCCTGTTCCTTCCTTCTCCCGCAATTTCTAGTTTATCCCTATTCCTCTCTCACAGAATAGCTTTTACGGAATCCCATTGTGCTCCCTGAGACCATTTTCGCGGTACGTCGTTCGCAGTAGTCTTCTCCAATTTCATTATTTATAGAAAGGCATCGCGGAAAGCAGAGAAAATAAGCCAGTGGTGTGTACAATTTCATGTGCTGTCCTTTTGCTTTAGACCTCCCGTACCAACATGCGTTTCTCTTCCCTCACAGCTACGTACGATTTTCAACATTTATCGCAATCTGTCGAAATTTGATTCTATCATATTATCCCTTGTTTTTATGCTCGATTTTCCGTTCGTGTTTTTCTTTCATATTTCGGTGTCACGTTTTCCCCGTATTTATTCGTGAAAGGGTTTTGCTTTCTCTTCGGTTCGATCAAAAGTGACGGATTGACGGTGTGCTTTCGCCGTATTGTTGCTGAAAAACTCCTCTTTTTATGAGGATTCCTTTGTCAGCTGTTTTCTGTTATTACGTCGTTAATCTATACTTAATTCTCCGCATCAATTGCGGAATATTTGAATTTGAAATGCTATTCGTGTTTTTGAGACAATAAAAATGGCCCCGCGTATTATTTAATACCTTTTTCCTGGCTTCCACTCTTGGAGATTATAAGGTTTTTCTTTTTTTAAATCTTTCGGTGCGATGACCTAACCCGGTGCGCTCGTTTTGTAGGCTGCTATGAAAGTACTTTTGAGAGTTGCTCCATAGAATATCTCTCTCGACTTCCCTGCTGCTGTCTAAAGATACATAAGTTATGGAAGGTGAAACAAACCTGATGTGTTAGATTAAATAGGCAGTGTTATATTTTTTTTCTAGCGTTACGTTTATATGCTGTTGTAAATATAGATTTCAATCTTTTTCGTTAGATCAATTTTCACAACCCTTTGTTCCTTTTCAGAATTATTTTAGTATCTATTTTAGCTCTAACCTAGAAGTATTATATTTTCGGAAAGTATACATTTAAAATGTAGTACTTTCTTTTTTTTAATTCCATTTTTCCAGTTCGTTGTTGAGAAATAAATTCTTTGCAAAGTCTTATCTGAGTATCAGTATTAATAGGGGCACTTCTACAATAGGGGCACTTGTGCCGCTCCGTCTCTACATTAATGCCTTTAAAGGTCGGCAAGCCATAAAAATTCGAATAGTTTATTAAAAGCTCTAACGGAATTTTCCCCAAGTTATCTCTGAAGCCCAAATTAAACCGTCCCAAAACTTAATATTTTTAAGCCAGATAATAATCCCGAGGCTTCGTTATCCTCATATCGATTTTTATCTCAGTCTTGCGTGTTTCCTTTCTCCATTTTAAAAGTCTCTCATTGTTTCAGGGGCAAAGGATTTTCCTCTTGGGTAAATTGGGATGTGGGTCCTCGCTCAAGTCCTCTGCATTCTCGTCACGGAATCAGAATGCGTTCTTCGGAGGAGTCGGTGGTTTATCTTGTCTACTAAAACGTCAAGCAAATGAAAGCTTTCAATGAACCTTTTCAAGTAAGGAAAGCTTCCTCTTGAGGCACTCGGGCCTCGGACAGCTCGTTATACTTGTTACATTTAATACACCTTCGTCCAGTTGTCGGCAATTGCGTAATTCCTTTGCGAATGAAGGGATATTTATTACTAATAGATTGCGTCGTGAAGTCCTTCAGGGGTATGGCGGCCAAATATTGACGTTGGGTTAATTGAAGTCTGTCGCAAACGTTTCATACGCTCGTAACTCGCGGTGTCTGCTACCGAGGCATTTGTTAAACATTTTTGCAATGGTAAACCAGGCTTGGAGATTTGCTGATCGTTGTCACTATCTCTCGGTGTTTGAGTGGTTCAGTTCTGAGAATGATACATGGAGGTTTTAGATCCTTAGGTGATATTATTATCTTTCATGTTTCAAATTCATTCCTAATGAATCATAGATAGCAATTTGATAAATGTATGGTATAGTCCGTTGATATCTGAAGAAATCTCGAAGAATATTTTTGCAATTTAGGAAATGACCGAGTTTAAAAATTGTCAAAATCAATATTGCCACTCCTTACGATATCTGCTTGTGAAATAAGATTTTGAGAGACATTATGTGAAGAGATGTAAAAATATGTGTATAGTTTTCGCATCATCCATGTCAATATCAATATCATATTTTAGATAAACATATTCTGCATTCATAAAAATAGACTTTACTAGCAACACGAGAATTAAAATGACAATTGATTTACTTAAAACAATTGACTGATATTTACGCCATCTACGTTACTTTTACCGAATCTACCTACTACCAATTGTTTTGCTCTGTTTCCATCTTTCCCACCAGGATCCCGAAAACATCCATACATCACAAAAACTGAAATTGGGTACTTACAGAATTTTAACGAAGACACGGTCGTGAAAATTTGAACTGAACAGTAGGTGACTGAGGATAAAAATCCTCACTTGAGAATTCAAGGCAATTCAAGAAATGGTCGTCTAATTGCTAATATCCATACATCCAATGTGGTCGTCTAATTGCTTTAATATCCATACATCACATTGGATGTATGGATATTAAAGCAATTAGACGAACTTAAGAGAAAGACGACTTTCTTTAAGAGAAACCCCAAACAACATCAACAATGTGATTCTGCCCTGTATGCGCTTTGCCACAAATGTCTCTATCTTCAGAGAAATAAGCAAAAATCCTGCTTCTACTTCCTGCCCAGAATATGCTACCATTACAAATTCTCGCAACTCAACAATCTGTGGCTACTTCTATCCCAATATCTATTGGGAACAGCATTACGCCAGTTAAATAAGAATGAATTTGGACGAACGATTAAATTTCCCAAAAAGAATCCCTTCAATGTTTCATAGGATGCTGAAAGGCCGTTGTAGGTTGTCGCCATAGAGCGTGTATTTAAGCTCCGTTGCATTTCTGCACGAAGTAGGCCACGACCAACACCGCGATGTACAGGTAAATGACACATTTGAATAAGCAATGACCCGTGCGTACTAAGTAATGATGCGGTGCGTGGTACACGACGGAGCGGCAAATTGCATTTCCAAAATCACGGCCGTGTCAGCGATGGTGCGTTTCTAAGTTAGCAATTTTCGGCAGCCTAGGTGCTAATTATGTTGCCTGCGTGTGTATTACGAAATTAACTAAAACTTACTCCAAAAGGAATGTGTTAAATATTAATTGATTGCTGTAACTTCACTCTTTGAATCTATAGCTATATTCTTCCGTCGCTCAGTGATTGTGCTAACGTCATATTATTTTAATTGCTTAGAGGTTAGCCTTGGGATGCTGAAGATGGCCTCCTAATTTCTTTTTAAGGTAAAAGGTAATATTATCCGTTTTAGTAGTAGTAATATTGTTAAAAGTGCTTCGACATCCTAGGTCATTTCGCACGTAGGCCCCCACCGGGAATCGAACCCGGGACCGCTTTCACCGAAGTCGAACTCGTTGCCCACTTGGCTATTGGGAGCCCTATTATCCGTTTTCTAAGGTAAATAGAAATATATTATATCCTGTGATAATATATAATATAGTATAAATATATCATGAGATGTATTCCGGGCAGCCGCATCTTTCCAATCGCGGTTTATGTCGATTGGAAGGTGCTTCCTGGCAGAATTTCTTTTTCCCCTTAGTAACATATGCTTAACCCATTCGGAGCGCCAACAGTTTTTAATGCTATATCTCCTGGCGGCAGTATTTTTTCTTAAACTTTGCTTTTAAAACCATTCGACTTATCATATTTAATAAACCTAACTCTGATGTGTAATTTTCTTTTTAGATCATTATTTTTATTGATTATGGCCATTTAACTGAAAAAAATGTACCCACGGCTGTCGTTTACAAGCTTTATAAAAGAAGTAATTGTACTTCGGTGTTTTCCAACAATGCATACGTTCATAATTTTGATACATGCTTTATTTGAGCCTCCATTTCTACATTTGGATTGAAGTTTTCTTTCTATGTGTTAATTAGGAAGATGATATCACGAAACCGGTCGCGTATGTGTGTTTTTTATAATCTGTGGAATTAGTCAAATTTTGTTTCATAATCCTTCATAAATTATGCAGATGCTACACCAAGTATCGCTTGGTATGTTTGGTTGAGGATTTCTGTGGAAATGCAATGGTTGTTTATCGTTTTGGAATAATTTAAAGTGTAGGAAATGAATAAGATTTGCTTATGAAAGTGAATTAAGACTGTACATAAATTGTTGAAAGACAGGTTGCTGCTTTTAATTTAATTCTAGCTTATTTTTCAATGTTTATCTTTCATAGATATATAATTAAACTCAGCGCTTAATGTTTAATAGGTTTTATCCCGAGGCTTCGTTATCCTCATCTCGATTTTTATCTCAGTCTTGCGTGTTTCCTTCCTCCATTTTAAAAGTCTCTCATTGTTTCAGGGGCAAAGGATTTTCCTCTTGGGTAAATTGGGATGTGGGTCCTCGCTCAAGTCCTCTGCATTCTCGTCACGGAATCAGAATGCGTTCTTCGGAGGAGTCGGTGGTTTATCTTGTCTACTAAAACGTCAAGCAAATGAAAGCTTTCAATGAACCTTTTCAAGTAAGGAAAGCTTCCTCTTGAGGCACTCGGGCCTGGGACAGCTCGTTATACTTGTTACATTTAATACACCTTCGTCCAGTTGTCGGCAATTGCGTCATTCCTTTGCGAATGAAGGGATATTTATTACTAATAGATTGCGTCGTGAAGTCCTTCAGGGGTATGGCGGCCAAATATTCACGTTGGGTTAATTGAAGTCTGTCGCAAACGTTTCATACGCTCGTAACTCGCGGTGTCTGCTACCGAGGCATTTGTTAAACATTTTTGCAATGGTAAACCAGGCTTGGAGATTTGCTGATCGTTGTCACTATCTCTCGGTGTTTGAGTGGTTCAGTTCTGAGAATGATACATGGAGGTTTTAGATCCTTAGGTGATATTATTATCTTTCATGTTTCAAATTCATTCCTAATGAATCATAGATAGCAATTTGATAAATGTATGGTATAGTCTGTAGACATCTCGAAGAATATTTTTGCAATTTAGGAAATGACCGAGTTTAAAAATTGTCAAAATCAATATTGCCACTCCTTACGATATCTGCTTGTGAAATAAGATTTTGAGAGACATTATGTGAAGAGATGTAAAAATATGTGTATAGTTTTCGCATCATCCATGTCAATATCAATATCATATTTTAGATAAACATATTCTGCATTCATAAAAATAGACTTTACTAGCAACACGAGAATTAAAATGACAATTGATTTACTTAAAACAATTGACTGATATTTACGCCATCTACGTTACTTTTACCGAATCTACTACCAATTGTTTTGCTCTATTTCCATCTTTCCCACCAGGATCCCGAAAATATCCATACATCACAAAAACTGAAATTGGGTACTTACAGAATTTTAACGAAGACATGGTCGTGAAAATTTGAACTGAACAGTAGGTGACTGAGGATAAAAATCCTCACTTGAGAATTCAAGGCAATTCAAGAAATGGTCGTCTAATTGCTTTAATAGCCATACATCACATTGGATATATGGATATTAAAGCAATTAGACGAACTTAAGAGAAAGACGACTTTCTTTAAGAGAAACCCCAAAGACCATCAACAATGTGATTCTGCCCTGTATGCGCTTTGCCACAAATGTCTCTATCTTCAGAGAAATAAGCAAAAATCCTGCTTCTACTTCCTGCCCAGAATATGCTACCATTACAAATTCTCGCAACTCAACAATCTGTGGCTACTTCTATCCCAATATCTATTGGGAACAGCATTACGCCAGTTAAATAAGAATGAATTTGGACGAACGATTAAATTTCCCAAAAAGAATCCCTTCAATGTTTCATAGGATGCTGAAAGGCCGTTGTAGGTTGTCGCCATAGAGCGTGTATTTAAGCTCCGTTGCATTTCTGCACGAAGTAGGCCACGACCAACACCGCGATGTACAGGTAAATGACACATTTGAATAAGCAATGACCCGTGCGTACTAAGTAATGATGCGGTGCGTGGTACACGACGGAGCGGCAAATTGCATTTCCAAAATCACGGCCGTGTCAGCGATGGTGCGTTTCTAAGTTAGCAATTTTCGGCAGCCTAGGTGCTAATTATGTTGCCTGCGTGTGTATTACGAAATTAACTAAAACTTACTCCAAAAGGAATGTGTTAACTATTAATTGATTGCTGTAACTTCACTCTTTGAATCTATAGCTATATTCTTCCGTCGCTCAGTGATTGTGCTAACGTCATATTATTTTAATTGCTTAGAGGTTAGCCTTGGGATGCTGAAGATGGCCTCCTAATTTCTTTTTAAGGTAAAAGGTAATATTATCCGTTTTAGTAGTAGTAGTATTGTTAAAAGTGCTTCGACATCCTAGGTCATTTCGCACGTAGGCCCCCACCGGGAATCGAACCCGGGACCGCTTTCACCGAAGTCGAACTCGTTGCCCACTTGGCTATTGGGAGCCCTATTATCCGTTTTCTAAGGTAAATAGAAATATATTATATCCTGTGATAATATATAATATAGTATAAATATATCATGAGATGTATTCCGGGCAGCCGCATCTTTCCAATCGCGGTTTATGTCGATTGGAAGGTGCTTCCTGGCAGAATTTCTTTTTCCCCTTAGTAACATATGCTTAACCCATTCGGAGCGCCAACAGTTTTTAATGCTATATCTCCTGGCGGCAGTATTTTTTCTTAAACTTTGCTTTTAAAACCATTCGACTTATCATATTTAATAAACCTAACTCTGATGTGTAATTTTCTTTTTAGATCATTATTTTTATTGATTATGGCCATTTAACTGAAAAAAATGTACCCACGGCTGTCGTTTACAAGCTTTATAAAAGAAGTAATTGTACTTCGGTGTTTTCCAACAATGCATACGTTCATAATTTTGATACATGCTTTATTTGAGCCTCCATTTCTACATTTGGATTGAAGTTTTCTTTCTATGTGTTAATTAGGAAGATGATATCACGAAACCGGTCGCGTATGTGTGTTTTTTATAATCTGTGGAATTAGTCAAATTTTGTTTCATAATCCTTCATAAATTATGCAGATGCTACACCAAGTATCGCTTGGTATGTTTGGTTGAGGATTTCTGTGGAAATGCAATGGTTGTTTATCGTTTTGGAATAATTTAAAGTGTAGGAAATGAATAAGATTTGCTTATGAAAGTGAATTAAGACTGTACATAAATTGTTGAAAGACAGGTTGCTGCTTTTAATTTAATTCTAGCTTATTTTTCAATGTTTATCTTTCATAGATATATAATTAAACTCAGCGCTTAATGTTTAATAGGTTTTACATTAAAGCGTAGGAAATATTTCTAAAGGATAACTTATCATCTTTTTTTATCTTTTATATTTAATGAAATCATTTTATCGATTTTTAAGAAAAGTATGATTCTGGAAGTAGCGAGACATTAACCAATATTCTTTCTTGGAAGTTAGTTAAAAATTTTATTGCTAACGAATTATTTGAAACCATTAATCGCATCGGAAGCCAATGGTTTAGGAAATATAAACGTATTCTCTTTTAATCATCGGCTGGGCTGAAGGGCTATACATTGGTGCATTACGTGGAACCGTGAATTGCTCGTTCAAAGTGAGGCACCAAAATTCCGTTTTCCTTGCCTTTTATTTCTTTTACTTTTAAAATCTTTTTTACTACTTTTAAGAAGTAAAATAAATCTTTAGAAATTACGTAATAATGCCGTTCACTTGATGAAAGTAAGAGCTACGTGCATATAGATACCCACGTAACGGTCAAAATGTCTGAAGGACAATTTTACTTATAACGAGATGTTTTGTGTACTCTCCATTTTTATTGGGACCATCACTCACCACGCCCAATCACTCTACAGCTGACTTGTATATTTTCTTAAACTGTAAACTTCCATGCGAACCCCGAACAACTTAAGAATTCGAAATTGAAACGTGAAGATTACGATTCTCGGCTTACTTTTCACTCTCGAGTTTAATCGAAACCCAGACTTTTCTCTTCTACTGTTTTCAAAGTAATAAAAGATATTTTCCCTTTGAGGTAGTTAACGAAACTTCTGTTTGCGACTGGAATCAACTTTTCCACGCCACTGAACCTTCCTCGTTTACAGCTGGTACCTCTTGGGAGAAAAGGGCAGAAACTTATGTCCGGAATTTCTCTTGCCTCTCGGAAAAGTTACTGGCCTCAAAGAAATTTCTGATAGGCTCGGCGCCTTATTTAAAGCCAGAGGAATTTATCGGTCGTTCGTCCCAGGAGTA
Source organism: Ladona fulva (assembly GCA_000376725.2). NCBI lineage: Eukaryota > Metazoa > Arthropoda > Insecta > Odonata > Libellulidae > Ladona > Ladona fulva. The sequence continues at coordinate 386,814 of KZ308744.1, forward strand.
GAAGAAAGCGAACCTCTTCTTATTTATTTATGGTTAAGCAACTTCGTGGGTTGGTAATCGAGGGATGTAAAACTAGAAAATGGCTGGACGAAAACATTCCAGAGAAAGTGCGATTGGCAGGGAAAATATTAGAGTGCTTTATATATACATGAACTCACGATATACATATATACATATACTCACGATGGGTTCAGAGGGCCGATAAGTGGTTAATTAGCTAATTAGTTTATGTCAACAGTTACTTTCGGTATAGAAAAGCGATTGTAAAATGGTTAACATCGTAAAATCATTTCTTGTAAATTACTTAAAATTAACTGGTGAATTAACAGGTTATTTAGAGTTCGCATCGATTCTTTACCTGATACCTACCTAATACCTAAAATAAGTGGCTGCAATCACTAGCATCACAAAGTCTTTTGATTTCAAGAAATAAAAATCTTTCTATAATTTTATAAAAATTAAAATGTTTTTAAAATTTTTTTCGTTTATTTTTCGGAGAATCGCAACTTGAATTCATTTAAGTTCATATCGAAGACTTTATACCTCCCACTAATTAACAATACTTAACAATTATTTGAAATTCTTAGAATAATTTTTCATTTATTCGCTTAAACGTACTAAGAAATTTATAAAAAATAGCAGTAAACAATTAAATGAGTAACCATTAATGTGTTTATTTTATAGGGAAGAAATTATTAATTTCTTTGTCGTAGAAATTAATTTGAACAGGAATTTATTTTTCATCTACATTTATTAAATATAACTTTAAATTACGCACGGTTCAATCAAATCACTTTTCTTAACCATCTTTCGCAAATTTTTTCTACAACAAAGTATTCGACGATGTTTACGTCGTTAGCTCTCTATTAATCACTTTCATTACGAAGTTTCTTATTACGTAATATACGACGTGCTCCAACGAGAGAAACTTTAGAAAGCCTTCTTGGATATTCATGAATCTTAGTCAAGACAAGAACAAAGGAAATTTTCATCCTTCCTCGGTTTATGAGTTCTTATTCCGACGCAAATGCTGAACAATTTAAAGACTACAAAGAAGTGCAATCCCCTCAATATTTCAGCCAAGGTGTTAGTGATTAGAATTTCTTTTCAGAAATGTCTATTCAATAGTGCTTCGTCCGCTGCTTAATTGACGATTCATCCTTTTCTAATAGTTTTCTGTAAATATCTAGTGTACCTCGATGACCTTTTAAATGCCTATTGGTTTAAAGAAATCTCAAGTTTTTCGGTTAGAATTTTTTATGTAAGTCGAACTCGTTGCCCACTTGGCTATTGGGAGCCCTATTATCCGTTTTCTAAGGTAAATAGAAATATATTATATCCTGTGATAATATATAATATAGTATAAATATATCATGAGATGTATTCCGGGCAGCCGCATCTTTCCAATCGCGGTTTATGTCGATTGGAAGGTGCTTCCTGGCAGAATTTCTTTTTCCCCTTAGTAACATATGCTTAACCCATTCGGAGCGCCAACAGTTTTTAATGCTATATCTCCTGGCGGCAGTATTTTTTCTTAAACTTTGCTTTTAAAACCATTCGACTTATCATATTTAATAAACCTAACTCTGATGTGTAATTTTCTTTTTAGATCATTATTTTTATTGATTATGGCTATTTAACTGAAAAAAATATACCCACGGCTGTCGTTTACAAGCTTTATAAAAGAAGTAATTGTACTTCGGTGTTTTCCAACAATGCATACGTTCATAATTTTGATACATGCTTTATTTGAGCCTCCATTTCTACATTTGGATTGAAGTTTTCTTTCTATGTGTTAATTAGGAAGATGATATCACGAAACCGGTCGCGTATGTGTGTTTTTTATAATCTGTGGAATTAGTCAAATTTTGTTTCATAATCCTTCATAAATTATGCAGATGCTACACCAAGTATCGCTTGGTATGTTTGGTTGAGGATTTCTGTGGAAATGCAATGGTTGTTTATCGTTTCGGAATAATTTAAAGTGTAGGAAATGAATAAGATTTGCTTATGAAAGTGAATTAAGACTGTACATAAATTGTTGTTTCAGGGGCAAAGGATTTTCCTCTTGGGTAAATTGGGATGTGGGTCCTCGCTCAAGTCCTCTGCATTCTCGTCACGGAATCAGAATGCGTTCTTCGGAGGAGTCGGTGGTTTATCTTGTCTACTAAAACGTCAAGCAAATGAAAGCTTTCAATGAACGTTTTCAAGTAAGGAAAGCTTCCTCTTGAGGCACTCGGGCCTGGGACAGCTCGTTATACTTGTTACATTTAATACACCTTCGTCCAGTTGTCGGCAATTGCGTCATTCCTTTGCGAATGAAGGGATATTTATTACTAATAGATTGCGTCGTGAAGTCCTTCAGGGGTATGGCGGCCAAATATTCACGTTGGGTTAATTGAAGTCTGTCGCAAACGTTTCATACGCTCGTAACTCGCGGTGTCTGCTACCGAGGCATTTGTTAAACATTTTTGCAATGGTAAACCAGGCTTGGAGATTTGCTGATCGTTGTCACTATCTCTCGGTGTTTGAGTGGTTCAGTTCTGAGAATGATACATGGAGGTTTTAGATCCTTAGGTGATATTATTATCTTTCATGTTTCAAATTCATTCCTAATGAATCATAGATAGCAATTTGATAAATGTATGGTATAGTCTGTAGACATCTCGAAGAATATTTTTGCAATTTAGGAAATGACCGAGTTTAAAAATTGTCAAAATCAATATTGCCACTCCTTACGATATCTGCTTGTGAAATAAGATTTTGAGAGACATTATGTGAAGAGATGTAAAAATATGTGTATAGTTTTCGCATCATCCATGTCAATATCAATATCATATTTTAGATAAACATATTCTGCATTCATAAAAATAGACTTTACTAGCAACACGAGAATTAAAATGACAATTGATTTACTTAAAACAATTGACTGATATTTACGCCATCTACGTTACTTTTACCGAATCTACTACCAATTGTTTTGCTCTATTTCCATCTTTCCCACCAGGATCCCGAAAATATCCATACATCACAAAAACTGAAATTGGGTACTTACAGAATTTTAACGAAGACATGGTCGTGAAAATTTGAACTGAACAGTAGGTGACTGAGGATAAAAATCCTCACTTGAGAATTCAAGGCAATTCAAGAAATGGTCGTCTAATTGCTAATATCCATACATCCAATGTGGTCGTCTAATTGCTTTAATATCCATACATCACATTGGATGTATGGATATTAAAGCAATTAGACGAACTTAAGAGAAAGACGACTTTCTTTAAGAGAAACCCCAAACAACATCAACAATGTGATTCTGCCCTGTATGCGCTTTGCCACAAATGTCTCTATCTTCAGAGAAATAAGCAAAAATCCTGCTTCTATTTCCTGCCCAGAATATGCTACCATTACAAATTCTCGCAACTCAACAATCTGTGGCTACTTCTATCCCAATATCTATTGGGAACAGTATTACGCCAGTTAAATAAGAATGAATTTGGACGAACGATTAAATTTCCCAAAAAGAATCCCTTCAGTTTTTCATAGGATGCTGAAAGGCCGTTGTAGGTTGTCGCCATAGAGCGTGTATTTAAGCTCCGTTGCATTTCTGCACGAAGTAGGCCACGACCAACACCGCGATGTACAGGTAAATGACACATTTGAATAAGCAATGACCCGTGCGTACAAAGTAATGATGCGGTGCGTGGTACACGACGGAGCGGCAAATTGCATTTCCAAAATCACGGCCGTGTCAGCGATGGTGCGTCTCTAAGTTAGCAATTTTCGGCAGCCTATGTGCTAATTATGTTGCCTGCGTGTGTATTACGAAATTAACTAAAACTTACTCCAAAAGGAATGTGTTAAATATTAATTGGTTGCTGTAACTTCACTCTTTGAATCTATAGCTATATTCCTCCGTCGCTCAGTGATTGTGCTAACATCATATTATTTTAATTGCTTAGAGGTTAGCCTTGGGATGCTGAAGATGGCCTCCTAATTTCTTTTTAAGGTAAAAGGTAATATTATCCGTTTTAGTAGTAGTAATATTGTTAAAAGTGCTTCGACATCCTAGGTCATTTCGCACGTAGGCCCCCACCGGGAATCGAACCCGGGACCGCTTTCACCGAAGTCGAACTCGTTGCCCACTTGGCTATCGGGAGCCCTATTATCCGTTTTCTAAGGTAAATAGAAATATATTATATCCTGTGATAATATATAATATAGTATAAATATATCATGAGATGTATTCCGGGCAGCCGCATCTTTCCAATCGCGGTTTATGTCGATTGGAAGGTGCTTCCTGGCAGAATTTCTTTTTCCCCTTAGTAACATATGCTTAACCCATTCGGAGCGCCAACAGTTTTTAATGCTATATCTCCTGGCGGCAGTATTTTTTCTTAAACTTTGCTTTTAAAACCATTCGACTTATCATATTTAATAAACCTAACTCTGATGTGTAATTTTCTTTTTAGATCATTATTTTTATTGATTATGGCTATTTAACTGAAAAAAATATACCCACGGCTGTCGTTTACAAGCTTTATAAAAGAAGTAATTGTACTTCGGTGTTTTCCAACAATGCATACGTTCATAATTTTGATACATGCTTTATTTGAGCCTCCATTTCTACATTTGGATTGAAGTTTTCTTTCTATGTGTTAATTAGGAAGATGATATCACGAAACCGGTCGCGTATGTGTGTTTTTTATAATCTGTGGAATTAGTCAAATTTTGTTTCATAATCCTTCATAAATTATGCAGATGCTACACCAAGTATCGCTTGGTATGTTTGGTTGAGGATTTCTGTGGAAATGCAATGGTTGTTTATCGTTTTGGAATAATTTAAAGTGTAGGAAATGAATAAGATTTGCTTATGAAAGTGAATTAAGACTGTACATAAATTGTTGAAAGACAGGTTGCTGCTTTTAATTTAATTCTAGCTTATTTTTCAATGTTTATCTTTCATAGATATATAATTAAACTCAGCGCTTAATGTTTAATAGGTTTTACATTAAAGCGTAGGAAATATTTCTAAAGGATAACTTATCATCTTTTTTTATCTTTTATATTTAATGAAATCATTTTATCGATTTTTAAGAAAAGTATGATTCTGGAAGTAGCGAGACATTAACCAATATTCTTTCTTGGAAGTTAGTTAAAAATTTTATTGCTAACGAATTATTTGAAACCATTAATCGCATCGGAAGCCAATGGTTTAGGAAATATAAACGTATTCTCTTTTAATCATCGGCTGGGCTGAAGGGCTATACATTGGTGCATTACGTGGAACCGTGAATTGCTCGTTCAAAGTGAGGCACCAAAATTCCGTTTTCCTTGCCTTTTATTTCTTTTACTTTTAAAATCTTTTTTACTACTTTTAAGAAGTAAAATAAATCTTTAGAAATTACGTAATAATGCCGTTCACTTGATGAAAGTAAGAGCTACGTGCATATAGATACCCACGTAACGGTCAAAATGTCTGAAGGACAATTTTACTTATAACGAGATGTTTTGTGTACTCTCCATTTTTATTGGGACCATCACTCACCACGCCCAATCACTCTACAGCTGACTTGTATATTTTCTTAAACTGTAAACTTCCATGCGAACCCCGAACAACTTAAGAATTCGAAATTGAAACGTGAAGATTACGATTCTCGGCTTACTTTTCACTCTCGAGTTTAATCGAAACCCAGACTTTTCTCTTCTACTGTTTTCAAAGTAATAAAAGATATTTTCCCTTTGAGGTAGTTAACGAAACTTCTGTTTGCGACTGGAATCAACTTTTCCACGCCACTGAACCTTCCTCGTTTACAGCTGGTACCTCTTGGGAGAAAAGGGCAGAAACTTATGTCCGGAATTTCTCTTGCCTCTCGGAAAAGTTACTGGCCTCAAAGAAATTTCTGATAGGCTCGGCGCCTTATTTAAAGCCAGAGGAATTTATCGGTCGTTCGTCCCAGGAGTAGAAGAAAGCGAACCTCTTCTTATTTATTTATGGTTAAGCAACTTCGTGGGTTGGTAATCGAGGGATGTAAAACTAGAAAATGGCTGGACGAAAACATTCCAGAGAAAGTGCGATTGGCAGGGAAAATATTAGAGTGCTTTATATATACATGAACTCACGATATACATATATACATATACTCACGATGGGTTCAGAGGGCCGATAAGTGGTTAATTAGCTAATTAGTTTATGTCAACAGTTACTTTCGGTATAGAAAACCGATTGTAAAATGTTTAACATCGTAAAATCATTTCTTGTAAATTACTTAAAATTAACTGGTGAATTAACAGGTTATTTAGAGTTCGCATCGATTCTTTACCTGATACCTACCTAATACCTAAAATAAGTGGCTGCAATCACTAGCATCACAAAGTCTTTTGATTTCAAGAAATAAAAATCTTTCTATAATTTTATAAAAATTAAAATGTTTTTAAAATTTTTTTCGTTTATTTTTCGGAGAATCGCAACTTGAATTCATTTAAGTTCATATCGAAGACTTTAT
>KZ308744.1:394166-426779 GCA_000376725.2 Ladona fulva
CCCGGCCGGGTGCCCGACGGTACGAAGAGAGGAAGGAGTCGGCGCGCCTGTTTCAGGCGTCCGCCCCTCCGCAAGCGCTCGCGGGAGTCGGAAGAGCGGGCCCGGCCCGGCTTCCTTCTTCAGCGGGGCTGTTTGCGATTAGGAGGTGTGCTCGGACGGCGTCGTTCCTCCGGTCTGCGACGCTTCAGCTTGGATGGCCTACCCGACCCGTCTTGAAACACGGACCAAGGAGTCTAACATGCGCGCGAGTCGTTGGGTCGGACACGCTCCGCTAAACCCATAGGCGCAATGAAAGTGAAGGTCACCCTCGCGGGACCGAGGGAGGACGGAGGCGCCTCACAGCGCCTCCCGCACTCCCGGGGCGTCTGATTCCTCTTTTTGAGGGAAGGCGCACCCAGAGCGCACACGTTGGGACCCGAAAGATGGTGAACTATGCCTGGCCAGGACGAAGTCAGGGGAAACCCTGATGGAGGTCCGTAGCGATTCTGACGTGCAAATCGATCGTCGGAGCTGGGTATAGGGGCGAAAGACTAATCGAACCATCTAGTAGCTGGTTCCCTCCGAAGTTTCCCTCAGGATAGCTGGCTCTCGGAGATGAGTCTCATCCGGTAAAGCGAATGATTAGAGGCCTTGGGGCCGAAACGACCTCAACCTATTCTCAAACTTTAAATGGGTGAGAACTCCGGCTTGCTCGATTTATGTGAAGCCGGAGATGGGGCCTTCGGGCCCCGTGGATCGGAGTGCCTAGTGGGCCACTTTTGGTAAGCAGAACTGGCGCTGTGGGATGAACCAAACGACGGGTTAAGGCGCCCGAATCGACGCTCATGGGAAACCATGAAAGGTGTTGGTTGCTTAAGTACGTACAGTAAATTTTATATAAATTACGTATCATTTTACGTGTAATGTATATTTAAGAAAGTAGACTTTCACAGTTAGGTCTCCCTGAGTCAAAATAGCTCATAAGGATGTGCCTTGGAGTCTCTTAAACATAATCATTTAACAAAACATGTAAGATAAAATTATCACAAAATTCACTCTTTATATATCTTCGAGAGTATTATAAATTTGGAAATTATATGAATAACAATTTTAGATATTAATACCTACATGGGTGAAATGCAATAAAATTTAAAAAGAATATAAATTATAGGTTACTTATAATGGTTTCTCAAAACAAAATGATTACTTAAAATATTAAACTAAACTTATTACTTATTATTAAAAGAATTTGCAAATATAATTCATAAACTACAGTTGTATACTAAATTTGAGCAACAAAGTAAAGTAACAGATTTAATAATAGTAATAACTTCTTTAAATAAAACAGGAACAACCCGATTGCGTCCATTTTATTCATTATATTTACTATTTATGAACACAAACAACATCCCCCGTAACCGGTTGTCTTTACGATATTTACGGAAAGGTCACTTCAACCAGTAACCTTACCTGAAAAATTACAGTGACATTAACCTACTTCCTCGCAGAATTCTTGTCATTCTCCTAGCACTTCGGGTCGACTTATGCTTCCATAGGATTTTCTTTCGCAAGGTCTTAAAATGGACGTGTTGCATTGGCATTGGACGTTTCCTTTCCCAGCAACGTGGATGAAGAGATAAACCCCTTGACAGCCAGTCATTGATTCAGTTATTTATCGTGAGTATCATTGAATTAAAATTAAGGGAAGAGGCGCTGCAATTCCATTTGGAACTGTTCGGCTGAGATAAAGGATTTATGGGCTCCGGAGCGGAATTGTCGTGTTTGGACTGTTTCCAAAAAGGGAAGCGTCATCTGGAGGCATGACTTTGACGACGTTGAAGGGAAGGGAGAACCTTATTGAGAGAAAGTGAGAGAGGCGGATCTGAGAAGTTGGCGTTTTCTTATCGGCTGATTCAGGATGGAACCAAACCCACGTAACGTATGTCTGATTGGAGAATTAGAGGATGGAACATGGACAGAACAGTCTCCGTTATATAATCTCATTCGAATACTATCAAAATCCTATTGAGTAAAGTCAATAAGATTAGGCTTCAGGGCGGTTAAAAGAATTCTTCATAAATCGCGTCTCTCACACATTCCCAAATGGTGAGCATCGGTCCCTCCTACTCAGAAGATGAAATTAAGCTATTTTTTTGAAGAAGTAACTATTTGTCTAAACCTATTTTCCGATGACATCCAATATCTTGCGGTAAGTAAACTGTTCGTACGATACCGTACTAACCGGAAATCATACTTGAAAGGAATTAGCCTCAGCAATATTTGGTGAAACTTATTATTTCGTAAAAGTAAATTTCGGAAAATTTCGTAAAAGGTTTCGGTGATTTTAACTGAAACCTTATTGGAAAAATAATAATAATAACGGACTTTATTCAGGGCGAGATTGGGACTAACAAGTCTCTTCTTACATCTAACCCTTTGTCATATTAGACATGAAAAGAGAGATATAGCTTGCAAAAGTACAATGAAGAAAACTACTTTGTGGATTAAAAAACCTAAGCCAAGGGAAAAATCTCCACTGCAGGAAAACACCCTCAAGAAGGAGGGTGTGAAAAACCTGCGAAACCTACGGATAGAAAACTAAATTTGATGATTAAAGTAGATTAATAGATTTATAAGACATGAAGACAAATCAATAGAAATAAACAAAAAAGAACGAATAACAAAATAGAGTTATAAAAGACATGAAGACAAATCAATAGAAATAACCAAAAAAGAACGAATAGCAACACATTAACATAAAAAACCTGTATCTTACAAAATTATCAAATTTGGAAATGATTAGAAAAAACACAATTTCGCTTAATAAAAAGCACGTCAAATATTTAGAGCGAACCTAAAGTTAATCACAAACTGGCTAAAACACTTTAAATAGACACAAGAAGTAAAAATCCAATAAAAATGATACAATATTGATTCAGATTGAATCCGTAGCCAGCGGAAAATTTCCGTTTACATACATTTTTGTAATGTCATGAAAAGAAAATGAGTTAACTGAAAGAAGCTGGAATCGGTAAATGAGGAGCTTGTTTGGCGAAAACAGTACTGAGTGAGTAAAGCATAAATGTGGACTGAAAGAGTCTACCTGACCATTATAGATATTTTTTTTGTTTACTTGGTAAAGCAGAAAGGAAGATATGGAAGTTTTCTTGATAAAAAAGGCTGAGGAAGACCGAGAAGTAGTTTCTTGAGTACGGTAAATGAAAACTTAAAGAAAGGACGTAGAAATCATAAAGCAATATTGCTGAGGAAATTGCGTTTGCATAATTACATTGTGTATATCAGTATTTTTATAAAGGCAAACTTATAAATTATATGCAAAACAAGAAAATTCGAATTTCGACGTCTATCTTTATTTATTGCTGTCGATATTTTGGGATTATGAATGGTTGCAGATGGCATCTCTGTACTAAATGTTATACTTGGCCAAGATTTCGACGATTGGGCTTAGATTTAAAGAAATGTTCTTTTCTGCTTTACGGTTAAAACAAAATGTATCGTTCTTTTCTTGAGAAATACTTGATGTACATTTGGTATGATCGCACCAAATTTTCACTTACGTGTAATTTTCGACTTTGTCGCTCTTCTTGGGGATCACTATATTGTTCTCTGAAAAATGTAAAACTTTACCAATTCAAACGTTAATAGTTTATTGTAATCGGCGAAGGTTTTCTCTCTAAGAACTTCTCGTAGGATTCTATTCCCCCAAAGTCTCGAGGCAGATTTCCCCTCCATCTTTGTTCGAATTGGAAGTGATGGAATGTCTGTTTTCATATCAGATTGAGATTCAGCTAATACTTGAGCTGGGGAAGCTCAGCCTATCGGCCAGAGTCAATAAACCGCAGGCCTCGAAGGTACGTGGAGGGATCTGATCCAAGGGGAAGGGTTGGGGAAGAGCTCCTTGTACGGGAAATCCGTGGGAAAATATGTTACGTTCCCTCTTCCTGCTTACAAATACCAGATAAGCAAGAGAAAGGAATTTTTCTCCTCTCTTTATGGATTGAAAATTCGTCTTTATTTGCTTTCGGGAGTAAAGTGCTTTTGACTTTGGGGAGACGCCCTATGGGGAGTTTTTTTCTGCATAAGAGAAATATCATGAAACATGATTACTTTCGGTCCGTTTCTGGGTCTGAACGCACATCCGGAATGTGTTTGTCTACGGAAAAATTTCCCTTAAAATATTTCCATATCGAAAGGGGGAAGTAGATGTGAGAAAGTGGGGGTGAACTTTACAGGCTCAGGTTTAGTATACTTCATGCTGGCCTGTCTTAAAGTAAGAGGTATGCTACCTTTCGGAAGAAGAAAGTTGCCACTTTTTCGGCTCACGTACCTGAAATATCCCAATCATCTAGAAACCTTAGAGAAAAATTCAATAAATTCGCTGCTTGGTCTCAGGGATGTAAGAAACATTCTAATACTCAGCTCTAGCGGTAGTAAGTGAATTTCATTTAGTTAACACTGGTGGTTATACTTCTTTATTGATGAGTAATATATTAACTCTATCTTGTTGCATCCAAGCTCACGAAGTATGCATTTCGTATGAATACCTTTCGTATGAATAGTCTTCATTTTCAGGGTAAGTCCATGTACTCTAAAACCACCATTTCCTGTAATTTTTTATAATTAACGTCTCCTTTTACGATATCTAACAGCTATTACCTTTCCTTTTTTTCCTAACCCCCCACCCCATCTAACCTGCTTCTAACAGACACCCGTTAACTAGATTTATACCGATTTCTTGAAAGTAAAAAATAGGGTTATCTAATTCGGCTTATCAGCTTTTATTTCAGTTTACTTCAGAGTAGTATTGCGTGAAATTTTGTGCTGGATATTTCCAAAGTTTTCCTGAAATGGCTGGAAAACCTAGCTCTTGAAATCGCAAAAGAGCTGTTCTAGGTAAGCGTGTTTTCGAACCTTAGTATTTAGCTCACCGTACAGTGTTCGTCTCATTTAGAAAAATCGTTTAATACAGCAATATCAAGAGTAGTTTTAAAAGAGCGTTAACATTTATAATGGTAATGCAATTATATTCATAACGATTGGTGATCAGTAAGGATAAATTGTTCCTTATTGCTCTCCGTAGCTTGATTTCTTATCCATCAATAAAGACGAGGAAGTTTTCTATTAACTTGACAGTTTCCTGGAGAAGGAACAAAGAAGCAGATTAACCCTCCCTTTCTTTTCCAAAAATGCCTTTTTTGTCGATGAAACTCTCGTCAAAATAAAAAGCGCTCTAAGAGAAAGTCCATCGCTTTTGAAGTCGATTTTGACAAGGCATTGAAAGCAAGGTTGACGAAGGTCTTTAAATTTCCTAGAATCGTATCCGTTCTTAAATTGGAGATTACTTTTACTTCTTCGCTGTCTGCTCGTCTACATGTAATTGAATGATCTGAAGAAACGAGTGAAATTTTACACCAAAATTTAAATGTTTAAATGCCGTGGCGTAGCATATACGTCTGCATGTTTTAAGAAACTTGTTTGCCTGAATTAAAAACTTCAGAGCAATAATTAAGCATGATGGAGTTAGTATTCAACATTCTATTCAGGAGGATATAGTTGACTGTTTGAATGAATTTGCTTGTAGTTTTTATTCACCCAACTTCAAATTATATGAAGCTCTTTTCTCGTCATTCTTCGAAAATTAAACCAAAGAGCACGAAACAAATTAAAACTTACGGCGAATCGTGACATAACTATAACCCTACATTCTTTCTATCATATCTCCCTCATTTCATCCCAAATATAATTAATCAGTCTGAAACTATTTAAATTGCTCAACCAATAATATAATCTAAGAAAAGGGCTGTTCCAGTATTTAAGTGAAATAATGTTATGCTTTAAAAATCTGGACATGACCGTGAAGAACGCTTTGGTAAAATGCGAAATATGTTAAATACATATTGAGGATATCATCATCATCATCAGCCATTTTCAATCCGACGTCGGATGTAGGCCTCTCCAAGCGCTTTCCAATTCTCTCTATTCTGAGCTTCTCGTTGCCATGTTACCCCTAAATACTGAATGATGTCTCTGTTCCATCGGTCCCTTGGTCTTCTTCTTGGTCTCTTCACGTCTCTTGGTATCCAGTTCAGCACTGCTGATGTCCATCGGTTGTCGTTTCTCCTTGCAACATGGCCTGCCCACATCCATTTCAGTGATCTTACCTTATCTATGATGTCTGTCACTCCTGTTATCTTCCTAACCCAGGTGTTGCGTTTCCTGTCTCTTCTTGTGATTCCAAGCACGCATCGTTCCATACTTCTTTATGTAGTCTGAAGTCGCTGGGTTATTGCTGCGTTTAACACCCATGTTTCACTTCCATATGTCAAAACTGGTAGAATGCATTGGTTGAAGACCTTTCTCTTCAAGACCATTGGAATTTTCGACTTCAGAATATGAGCGTTTCTTCCGAAGGCACTCCAGCCTAGTTTCATCCTTCGATTCACTTCATTATTCCTGTTTTTCTCTCCTGTCGTAACCAGTTGTCCTAGGTACGTGTACTCTGAACAAACATCAAGGGGTACCTCTTGTAGTAGGATTGGTACTTGTGCTGCAAAAGAATTATACATTACCTTAGTTTTCGATAAGTTTATCATGAGTCCTGTTTTCTGCCCAGCCGCGTTCAGTTCTTGAAGTCTTGATGCTAGATCTTCACCGTTGGTTGCGAAGAGTACACACACACACACTTGAGACAGTTTAAGGAGAGGTGATCAGTTAAGACTGATCATCAATTGAAGATGACTGGCGATGACTACAGAAATGACGAGGCTGCTCTTCTTGAATATCCAAAAATATATCACATGTATCCCAAAAAAGGTTAATTATTTACTCCATTAATTATGTCAATGGAATTCTGTGTCCGTTCTTAATATTCGTACTTAACGCCGGTAAAAATATTTTTCGATTCCGAAACCTTAAGTTTAAGGTTTGTATAGCAATAATTCCATCATTGAATGAGGATAGTGTTCCAACTATTGAGATAAAATAGATTTTTTCGCTAAGATATATATAGTAAGTTTACCATCAATCTCTTACAAAAAAAACTTTTTCAGGTGTGGGACTTTTTTATAATTAATTTCCCATATCACTTCTTCCGTTGGGACACCCTCTGCGTTGAATGAAACTTCATTTAATTAGCTATTCAGCGCCGAATCCGATAATTTGGAGATGCTTTGCCAAACAAATTAGTTCCTATCCTCACCGCCAGGGGTCCTCTTTTTAGTGTACCCTCCCTTATGCAGTCCTCCAAAAAATACGAGCAAACCGGGATAATATCAATAAACAGGGCCCATATGGAAATGTTCTGCGTTTTTTGCCGTTCTTTTTCGTCTTTATCTAAATCTACGACTTACTTTATTTAGCTGATATAATCGAAATGTATGATATCATATTCCACTAAGTTTATACCTATAATATTGGTGGCAGAACCATCCATTTTATAGTTTGCAATCTCAGCGGATTCATCTATTCTAAATCCTGTAGATTTAGTTACATTTTTTCCTGAAAGTTATTAGCTCACAAGCAGGTTTTTTCTTGAATGTAACCTCTTAAAATCTATTTTCTTGTGATAATTTTTGAGAAATTACTCTTCTTGAGGCGGTGCATGGTGTCCTGGAATTGGTGACAGAAAGATGGTCGTTTGATTCTTATGTTTCTTCGGAGAAGATATTTATGACGCACAACAGGGCAGTCCTATCTTTTTGTCTGAACTTTTTAAGACCGTTCTACTATTTACGAAGGAAAATTTAAACAGTAATAGTAAAAATGATATTAACCCGCCGTGACCCGCACGGGTTTTTTTTTTACGCCCCAGCCTATTTCCAACTGCGACACTCTTTTTCGGGTTTGGTTTGGTGACCCCTTCTTCTCAGTTGCTGGAATTACACATGTTCCTGACCTTAGAAGCGAAAATCGTGTACTCTGAAAAGCTCTTTTTTTATGTTTCTATGACATAGGGTTAGATCTAAGAAAGGACTAACTAGTCTCAGTCTTATCCAGAAATAAATTAATATTATTATTTATTATTATTATTGTTATTAGAGGACGGAATTAGATGCCAGGATGCTGACGATGTTTATCCAGTTGTTACAATGATTACAGATGTTCACTCAACCGATTTTATTTGCATTCATAACAAGTCTGATATTTCTTAGTTTACCGTGATCAATTATACCAATTATTCTAATTCCTTTTAATTAACAGGAAAAGAGGAATGTATAGTTCATGAAAAATCTCGCGATCGATTACTTTGTTACCTGCGGCAATTTCTATTATCGTATCTCGCCTGCTATGCCGTTATTATAATTGATGATCCATAACTTAACTTTCGTCTCTATCGGTTGACATGAATAAGGCTGTGAGAAGTTCTTTGTTAAAATTTACCAAGAAGAACATCAACTTAAACTTATATCCACACAGGTAAAACCCTCAAGAAGCCAGATAGATTGACATTAACCCTCTCCATTAATACGGTAGGCGTATTTTTGCCAGTGTTTTTTCCCTCAGGCTTTTGTCTTCTTTGGAGAGAGGAGGAGATCAGAGCCTTGGGGGAATTACAAAGACAATGCACTCTTGTGTACGTATAGAATCTCTTCCGCAATCTTTTGTCCACGGTACTAGTGATTCTCCAAACTCAAAAGTTTTTGGATAGTGCCTTGTTGCCTTCAAGAGAGGAGACTACGAAGTTCAAGTATGGCCTCTTTTGTTCAGGTGTGAGGGGATCTATTGGTCCTCACAAAAACTCCCTTTACTTTGGAAATATTCAGCATGATATATGTACTATATGGTAGATTTCTCGTAAATTCAGGTATATTTTCATCTGCTTATCAATTGTTTACCTTAACCCCAAATAAATGTAGTTTTGCTGGTGAAATTTGTTGGGAATAATTGAGTTTTTAGTTCTTGCTTTCCTATATGTTCGGCGTAATTTTTTTTATCATTAATCACTAAATGTTATCGCTCGTTTATATGTATTTTTTAAGTTTATTATATACAGTTGACAACTTGCAATTAGGCGTAATACTAATACAGTCAGCCAAACAAACATATACGCATTTCTGGAAAAGAAAGCCTTGCATGAATACTTTAATACTATATTTATTGGGACTTCATGAGGTTTTTACAAGTCTTTTAAGTCTTCTGCAATCACAAGAGGTGCCCAATACAGTGGCTATTAGCTTCTAGATTTTAATTAATTGAGCAAACTCAAGCTACCTTAATAGACGATTTTAACACAGTTATCCTAGCGGTACTTTAGCATACAAATACATCTCGAAGATAACGAACCACTTTTTCAAACACCATTTGTTACTGTGGAGTCTGGAGGTAACTTACACATCTCATTATGGTGCAAAAATTCAGAGTTTCGTCCTTACGAAACTGAGCGACAGATTAGGAAAATTCGCAAATTGCCTCAGTATGAGATCTTTATCATTATTACTCTGTCATATCACATCTATCATCATCAAATCAACGCTATTATTTCTACATAGTTATATTTGCTCAAAGCAAATTTTTGGATTGATATTTTAATGATGATCAAATAGAACCTTAAATTACGTTTCGTAACATGTTATCACCAGCTTAAAAATATTAATCCTAAAAACGAGCAATATCTTTTATAGCCAAAAACGGTATAAACTAAATAATTGGCATAAAAGGAGTCTAAAGGACCGCAACTCAAGCTATGATCTTCCACTTGCCCGGTTGGATGCTCTATTACTATTGAGCTATCTTGCAGAACATGAACTTTTTGCTAAGATTTGCCGTATGACTTGGTGAAATGCTCCGAGAGATTACTTAATGGTTAAAGTAGCATGCGGAATATAAGTACCGGTAACTGGATGCGTGACTTATCTTGCTAAGTCGCCTAATATTGTATTCTTCAAAAAAATAAATAAATCAATAAATTTACTCGAAGAAAACGTAATTTATATTGAAGCTGCGCGAATGTTCTCCTTCGTTACATTGATTGACAACGTAATTGGCTGTGGTTTCTCAAAGCCTTAAATGGCGAAACAGATAACGTTTGCTAATAATTATTGAAACTCGCTTCTAAGGGAAAAATCACACACGCTCTTATACAGATGAGAATTCTACCAACGCAGCAGGAATACCATGGACTGCATAATCAGTAACGACTTTCAAATGTACATTTAATCTCTACAAAAAAACTGAATATTTACCACCTTCTGGCATGTTAGTGACAAACGTCGCTCTTAATGAAAGCTTCGTTTTCAGCTTTCCTCTGGCTAGTGATTTGAATTTCAAATCATCATGGAAGAGGATTAACTGCTCGCAGCACCATTCCCTTACCAACATCCCTTCCTATCTTTCTCACTTTCGCGTTAAATGTTCTCTACCTCGTAAGCGGTACAGCCGACTTCGTTTTTCTTAGACGTTCTGTTTTCGATTCGGCCTTTAGTTCTTGTTCTTTGAAATGTTTTAAACAAAATTAATTAGCAATGAATTAAACGAAATCTTTTAGCCTAAAATGTCACGTGATCATAAACAATGTCAGCGTCACTGGGCGGAGAAACTTGTTGAAAAAACCGTAATTGATACTTCCCATATTAACAATCTATATTTTTACGGAATAATGGACTTGAAAAAGTCCGACGGGACCGGGAACCGCCAGACGTTTTTCAAGTCCATCATTCCTTGGGATTTTTCCTGGGTGCGAACCATCTTGCGCTAGATCACCCTTACCCGTTTCCTGTAACTGTATTTTTTTTACCCTGGCGTATTTTAATTCCTCTTTTTTATTATAAAATGTTCTTATTCATTTCCTGATGTTTTATTTTATGCTGGTGTTTTGTTACATTTTTTTGCTTTCCATGAAAGGATAAGCTCCTAAAATAACTGCGTGGACGTAAATTTGATCAGTTAACTTATAGTTGAATGTAATTGTTCCCTGAGTATTGGTATAATAATTTAAGTGTTCGAACTATCTCTGTATTATGCAACCTGTTGATAATCATATTCGTTTCTAGTAAAGAATATATCAATTTCTGTAATATGAGATTCGCCTTCGTTTACGGTTTGAATTCCAAATTATAAAGTAAATAATTTATGTATAATTATATAAAGAACTGATTTGGTAATAGTCTCCAGCGTTCCGACTCTAATAGTAACGAATAATATGAGCAAACTTCATTATTCAAATTTAGGAGCAGTAATGTAATGTTTTAGCAGACTCGTAATACCCATAATTCAATATTTACAAAGTCAAATGCTTGTAATTTGATTTTCATACCTTCAATGTTTATTCGCGTCACTAATGGCCCCTAACTTTCCTTTTCAGGTGAGTGCAGTTTCCAGCTATCTACCAGCTGATTCGTTGTGAGTATATTATTGACATTGTTTTTATCGTATACATTTATGAATTCTGTGCGGCAAATTTTGATGCATAAAAATGGATTTTCTTGTTTTAGGCTGGTGCGTTGCAGTGAATTGCACTCACGTTCCTTTTTCTCTGTCCTTTCCGAAATTTCTGAACATTTTTCGAGTTTTTCAACATGCCGACTATCTTGACAGCTAATTACCCTTTCTCGTATAATCGTTCTCCGGAAATTTGTCCCAGGTGTTTCTTTACTCCTATGGCTTAAATTTTAAGAGTCACAGCCTTTCTTTGGTTGCTCTGTGGCCTTATTTTGGCGAAACAATCGAATCTCGATATTAGCTAATTAATTACAGATTTAATGGAACGACGTTTTCCCAAAAATGGCTAAGTTATTAAAATCTTGTGTAATTATTTCGGTGAACTCGATTACAGATTTTAAAACTCCTTTAAATGAAAAGGCAAATTTAGGACAAAGCAACGGGTGGAATATATCGCCCTTGTATTTCTGATTGTAATTTTATCTATCTCTCTTTTATCGTCAATTCCACGTCGTTTTTACTGACTAGATGTTACTAGTTTTTACTAGATGTTGGAATAGAGTGAAAATGAGTAAAAGTACATGTCATAGAGATCTTTGACCTGTAGCAAGAGTTAATCCATCCTCCATGTGAATCTATAAGAAGTTAACTTATTAAAATTGATGAAAATTTGTCTTATTATTACATCGTTGTCGTGGTGTCAGTAATCTTCATAAAGTTGCAATGTATTCTTCGTCATGAGCCTAAAGTGCTCATTATGACTATTGGATGATTAGTGATTACATATCGGGATCCCAGATAGCTAAGTGTGAAACACGTGTACCTTTGATGAATGCGGTTCCCTGTTAGAACCCCGGTGGGAGCCCACAAGTGCAAAATGCTCTCAACTGTCAAAGAACTTTTTAAAATACTACTATTATACAAGGAAAAGGGTTAAGGTGACTTGGCACGAACGTGACTTTACGTAAACCTTTTCCTTATTTGTTATCCTTAAGGGGGGTTCTCCTTTCCATCACTTTGTATCGTCGGTGCCTCTATGACATCGTGGCTGTGAGCAATAACGCTTAGTCGGACGAACTCACGTGCACTTGCCTACAAAGTCTCCCAAACGGCATGATGAAATGTTTTGACCGGCTAGCTCGACGGAAAGAGGAACCAAACGGAACTTGGGAGACCCTGTTTCGAGTCCCGGTCCCGTCAGACTTTTTTCATGTCCGTTTCTCCTTGATTAGTTAGTTATCAGAAATTCCTCGGTTATTTATCAGAAAGTTATTAACATGAAAATACTTTTTTTTCAATCACACTATATGATTAGGTGTGAGTATTGGATATGAACTTACAGTGATTTACGACGTGATTTCATTAAATAATTTCCCGGTATATATTATCATATTGCAAAGTATTACCATTATTATCAACGATAATTGTTAACAAAACACGCGTATATGGAATACAGAATCATAAACCAGCTTTGTTTTATTAAGGAAATGGACGTATTTTTTTAATTCTTCGTTAATTCCGATTGCATTTATGACCTTTAATTATGAAAGTTTACGTTCGACATGACTAAATGGCCCTTTATAATTTATCAGAACGTCTGTAATAGACTGCTTTTAAACGCTGCATAGTTGATCAAGGAATGAAATTTAATTACACGTTATTTTGCGCTAACGGACTATTGGAAAGCATCCTTTGGCACTTCGAAATGAATCTTTTAAGCTTTTACTCTGTTAATCTTTAAAATTGACCGTTAATTTCGGCTGATCGTAGTTACTTTATCAGATTTATTGATTTGTAAATGTGTTTGATTTGTGAAATTTTAATGTATACTCCAAAATGCTATGGTGATCAAATTACGACTAAGCCATGGTTATGAAACTGGTAGTTTTGTGCTGTTATAACCATTGTATGGATAGCTTCCTCAGAAATTAGTTATATTTAATTTAGACTTCATTATATCAGAAGAAATTTCTCCATAGACAGCTGTTACTTGTGAATTTCCTCTTTGAATTAGTAAAATATGACCGAATTTTTGACGAAAAAATAAATATATACTACGCAGTGTATCGTTATTTCTACGTGAAATTTTTAACTTGACCTTCTACCAAATCTTCCTTGATACGATCATATAATGTGACCATTTTTGCGTTTAAATTATTTTCAGTGTCATATTTTCTTGGTGTGTAAACCACCGCTTTTAATCATTATCTGATTAAGAACAGTTGCTTTCCCAAGAAAAGCAATATCCCTTTCATATTTACTTGGCCAAGTTTCGCGCGATGCTCGCAACGTTAAGATTTTCCATCTTCGAATTATTTTGCAAAACTCGAACCATCCGCACGATCGAAGGCACTTAAATTCCCATCAAAAGCAGAGATTTCCTTCCGAAAGATAAACGACAGTCCCTCTATCGAACTTCCCAAACGATATAAATTCTTTTCCCGATCTCCAGAAAGATTTGAATTCCGTTTACGACAGGCGTAAATTCCGGACGGATACAAATCCGACCCGATTGGTCGAATCCCTCTGCGTCACCGAGGAATCATAAACCGCTGTCACCACTCGAGCGAAACCTTTCGCGCGTCGAAAGTGTCTCCGAGAGTGAAAGGAAGGGAATCACGTTGGGAGTCCATAAAGGGTTTTTACTATGGATGATTCTCCGATCAAATCTCCATACATCTCTCGCCGTATGAAACGCCTTAGGGAATTCTCTCCAATTCCCTCATCTTCCGACTCGGCCCTAAAAGAAAACTAACGACCAGCTCTCGAAACGCACTCTCCATCCAGGTTTTATTTATCTCCCGCATGAGCCATGGCGACTTGCTTGAAGATGACGGGAAAGGGCGTTTAGAAATAAGAGAAGATGGATCTCGTTTCATGAAAGGCAGAGAAAGTAAAGAGCTACCCGTCACGGGATGTCTTTCTCGTGTCTCCAATTCCGCTCCCTTTCTTTTTCAACGGATTGTCATTGTTCTCGGCACGTTGCTCTTTGAGTGTATTCATGTGAAGAAAGGAAAGAGAACTGGAAACGGCTGTTAATGAGTTAGAGGTTCATAAACACTCCGTAAGCCGTATGTCTGCAGAATGAACTTGCGTTTGCAACCAAACCGGAAGCTCTGTATTGCCGTTTCCTAGGAGTTACCCTAGGAGCATTTCGAAAAAAAAAAACTTTTTCCTTCAAATGCGACCTTGAAGAAACTTTCAGATCCTTCACGCACGGATCCGGAGTATCCCGTTCGGTTCCAAACGCACGCAAGTTCTATGTGGCACAGTACTTGTAGAATGTTTTTAAACCACAAAAGCTACCAGATGCCAGGAATTTTGAACGGCGGCTTCCGCTCCGTACTTATAGTGCGAACAGTTTCAAGAGTATCTCCTAATAACTTATCATCATCAGGGAAGCACACAAACATCTCGGTATGGAAGTCACTGTTCCTATTTTTCCTGATGTCCTACCAGGAAGGGGCTTTCTTTGGATTAGCTATAAAGAGTACGGGGTATTTACGGAGTTTATAGATTTGGATACTTCATATGAAGGATAATACTGCATCGTTTTAAAATTCTATTTTACATCTACTGAGTGACTTTATACACTAATGCAAGAGATTTTTACGTAAACAAACGATAATACTTATGGATAATAAATCAAAAGATTTAATTAGCTCTCTCTTAATACAGGATACGAAAATAAGAAAACGTTATTCATCCGTTGAATTATTGCCTAGGGTAGAAAGGCAATTTTATGTTTAGTTTCTATAAAAAATTTTATATTTAGTTCTACATTTGCATTTACATATACTTTCTGACCGTGTTAGCCACTAGTGATGCGTGGTATGGGGTGTATAAATTCCGATATCCCTATCTAACTCCTACCCCTATCAACTTCTCTAATACTACGCAGGAAAAACGACCATAAGTAGCTACCTGACCTAGCCATTGT
Organism: Ladona fulva; assembly: GCA_000376725.2. Lineage (NCBI taxonomy): Eukaryota > Metazoa > Arthropoda > Insecta > Odonata > Libellulidae > Ladona > Ladona fulva. Next base: position 409,483 of record KZ308744.1, read on the forward strand.
TTCCCTGTGGCACGTTTTCGTTTTCTCTCGCAGCTCACGATTGTTGTTAACTGGAGTAGCAACCTCAACTATTTCGTCTGCAAATTCATATGAGGCATAATTTTCGATTAGCGAATTTCGAATAGCGATTCGATTCGAATACAACTCGAGGGAGTTTACGTTGCCGAAACGCCGTTGAATCTGAAATCTCCTCTAACAAACCTAGCTACCTTACGTTGAACCATTTCTAGATCGGAGACTAATCTTCCTTCGTGAGGATTCCATATCACAGAACGATATTCTAGGAGAGTTCGAACTAGAGAAAGGAACGCGATTTCTATTACTCACGATGAACATCCTCTCAGAATTCTACATACAAAACTATCCCTCAATGTTCTCAGACTTTGGTATTATAAGTAATAATTTCCTTTCATTTCCAAGGTGTTTAATTTCTTTCACTGTAACCGAAGAATACGGATGGATCCATAATTTTGAATTCGAGAATTCCGCTCATAACTGCTAATGTAAAATAGTTCTTCCTCTAAAATTCTTTATACTCCTCCGTCTTTCAATTTTTCTCGACCGTTAATAATAATAATTCGCAATACTTCTAAACAAACAAATTAACATATTAGAAAGTAAGAAATACAAATTATGCATGATAGAGAAATCATGACAGACCTCATCATGAAAGCAAATAGACCATATATGGTTCTCTTTGATAAAATTAATCTGGAAAGTATATTAATTGACACGGGAAAACGGGTAAGGGTGACTTTGCGCAAGATGGTGCGCACCCAGGAAAAATCCCAAGGATTATTTTTTCAAGTCCATTCTTCCTTGGGATATATTAATTGACATTGCAGTAACTCTCAACTCTAATCTTCAAAGAACTTTCTTAAGAAAAGTAACCAATTATTCCGATATAGCAACAGAAATAAAAAAACAATGGAAATTTAAAAATGTAGCCATAGTTCCCATAATTATATCAACAACATGGGTAGTACCAAAAACACTGGCAGCCAGTTTAGAAAAATTGACTCGTATTTAATTAAAAAATCAGTAATCCTGGATACATATCACTTACTTAGAACATTTTTATATGAAGACTTAAAATCTTTGTAATCGTGTGGAACTTGACATCAGTTCGTTTCCATAACACCGTCACCTTGTGGCGAGAACGAAGTAAATAATAAAAATTAAAATAACGATAATAATAATAAAACATCTTCATTGAATGGCTAGATATATTTTGTACTCTTACGTCCAATTCAGGTTTCCTCAATCCCTCAAAAATCCTCTACGCTGCATTTATCGTACGATAATACTCGCGTTTATTTGAATGTGCGCAGTTTATATAAGCCTTTGAGTGTATGTTAAATGAGAGGTGAGACTTTATAGTGTCGATTTCCTCTTATGTGCCTCTTCTTCTCTCCAGTTTTCTTCCCCTTCCGTTGCCTTTCATCCATTAATTCTTCCACCTTCACTTTCTTACACTCCATATCCCTTTCTTCCCCATCTATTTCACCCTCTTATCCCCATCCTTTCTTTCTCCCTTTTTATAACCTCACAAAAGTTTCCCTTTCATCTAACACACTTCCCGCCTATCCTTTCTTTCGTCTCTCTCTGAATTAATCCATTCGTTCCCTCCTTTCTCTTGCGGTGTCTCCTGCCTTCTCTTCCTCTCTCCAATCTTTTATATCGCTTTTCTATTTTTTATCCTCCAGTTTTACCTTAGATTCTTCGTATCTCATGGGATTTCACAATAACGTTCTCCAATGCTTTATGTTTTGAAGATATTCTTCCGTAGACATTTCAGCTTGCTTTTATAGTTCCTTTTTCTTGATGAGAATCTCCAAGGGTCAGGTCTCTGGAAGCAGTAAACGAATGTTTCGTTTTCATCCTAAGATTTTTCCGCTTTCGCCTCACTCCATAGATTTTAATACGAATTCTCTTTCTCCGGAGTAATGCTCTAAATCGATTTTTTGATCGCGGTTTCGCTTCCCAATCTTTGTCCTTGTCGATCCTCTCTCTCTTATCTTTTTGTCCAAGGTAGTTGCCATTCTTTTTTGTTGCCTTCTTTGTTTGAGTCTATCTATAATGGTTAATTGGTAATACTGATCTCTTTAGACTAAAATTCATCCAATAATAGCTTGGTTATTGATATTTGAGTTTTCTCACATTCTCTTCTCACACGTTAAGATGGAAAATTTTCTCCTGTCGATTAGACGAAGTATCTCTATTTAAAATTACTGTTTGTAAGTTATTGTGGTTGATGGGAAACGTTCTTATATATCAATAATCTTTATTAGTGTATGAAAGGACTTTGAGGAGGTGATGTATTGCGGTGTAGTGGGTATTTAAGTGGATTGTTAAATGTACTTGCTGTTGTAGATGTGATGTATCCGTTGTAAAATAATGTAGTTGTAAATCATAGCTGCTTAAATGGTGAAATTATAATCATATGTAATTGTAATATATAAGTCATAGCTTTTTCAATTGTAAACATGAAATCATATGTAATTGTATTATGTAAATAGCAGCTGTTAAATTTTCAATTAGTAAGTTTTGTAAAATATTGTATTTAGTAGACGTGGCGACTATTCACAAATACATATATATATTTACATGTAAAACTTAAGTGTTAGTAGCAGAATGTGAATAATGTAACGTCGCCACCTGACCTGCCGTCATCCGGCGGCGGAATTGCGCACTTCTACCAATAATATTACTGTCATTGCTATTATTCAGTCATATTAACAAGTGAAGGGGTCCGCAAAATTCTATCATCAGGAGTTTCGCACCATCCAAGTCCAGGTTGGCAGTGCTTAATTTTCCGATTTCCGAAGAGTTCTACGGTTGATTATAAATCACGTCCAAGAATCAATACGAGAAACACCTTCCTTTGGATAAATTTACATTTTAGCTCGATAGGTCAGCAAACTCGCGCTTGCCAATCAACACACTGCGTTTGCTTTCCAAACACCGAGCCTTAGATAAGCTGATATGTAAAGGAAGTTTTATATGCATGATATCCTGACGAAAGACACGTTTCCCAACCGAAGCCACATTCGTAAAAGAGCTGAAAGTCGGCGTCGAATGCACAACGAGAAGAGGTGGTGATGGAATGAGAGCCTTATATATACAGGGCATTAAGGTGCTGCAACATCACTGAATTGCGCAGCCGGGAGAAGAGGTTTCTAAAATGACAAATGAAGAACGGAGGATATCAAAGCGCAAGATGTGAGGATTATTACTCAGTGAAATAGGAAAGTATAATTTTGTTCATTGAGAGAGCAAAGCGGTGATTCATTAAGAAGTAGCTGTGGTCATTGGGTTATTTTTTCTCATTCTCATTTTTTTTTAAATAATAGAATGTTTACTAAAANGGACTATATTCAGCCGATGAGGATACAAAATTCTTCCCGGCCCATAAGGTAATGGCTTATTACACCCCGTCTCACAGAAATAAATTTATCGTCCAGAAGATTTTCTGAAGATTTTGCAGGCTAAGCTGATTTTTGTCCCAAATTAAGTACCGTATATTCTCGAATCCAAGACGCTCCCGAATCTAAGACGTATCCAAGTGTTGGAGGTCATGTGGGGGGACAAAAATAATAAAGCGATCGTAAGACGCGTGTTATTTGTCGTGGTGATGGCCACAACACTTCAGGGCAGGCTTAACGATTGCCAATGAGGAGGACGCTAACTGGAGCGGGGAAAACTGAATCACTTTCATTTTATAGTTAATGTAACTTTGCTCTGAGACACCCGCTTTACGATAATGCATTTTAGATTCGTATCCAAGACGCACTCGAATATAATATGCAGCCAATTTTTCGAAGCGCTGAAAATAAAAAAGAAGCGTCTTAAATTCGAGAATATATGGCTTGTTACTTTTTTAATCAAGATATCTCATTTTTTGTAATCATCATACCCTAATAATGGCATTAGGGAATGGAACTCTTGACCAGCAGAAGTTCTTATAACAATGTCAAAAAATTTAAAAGTGTTTCGTGTTTCAGTGGGATATACGTAGTTTTTATTATGCAACCTCACGGTTAACGCCTCCTCTTCCGCATTTTCGTATTATTTTATTTCTTAAATGTAACACCTACTTTGTGACTATATGGATAATCTACCATTTATATTGTACCCTTTCATAATTTTTCTAGCGATTTCACTGTTAACCGATGAGTTATTGCATTATGTTTCTTTTAATGTCTAAATTATCTATGTAATGTATTGCCTTCGGGAGGTTTTTGGACGGGTTTTTCCCTCATCTCTGGGCAAATGACAGGCAATTATTATCGAAATTAATATTTATGTTGAACTCCCCTCCAGCTTTTCCAACTTGCGAGATGGCTAAATTGCATCGTAATTATGAATAAATAAATCATTACTTCGTTCTATTCGTCTATTTTTGCTTTTCCTCCTCTTTAGCCTCGTCCCTCTCTTTTGTTATCCTCCTCTGCCTCTCTTGAGCCTGACACGAGCGTGCCGGCTCGCGATAAACCCTCCCGAAAAACTCCCTCCGAAAGAGAGGATTTGCTCGGCTTAAAGCGCAGGCGCGCATACCTCTTTCAACCTCTCCGAACTCCCTTTCTATTGTCCCCCTTCCCTCCGTGACCTTTGCCTTGCCGCCAAACTCTGAAACCAATCTCTCGCTCATTTCCTCCAACGCCTATCTTCCTCATACTTTTCCTTCCTCGGGACCGTCTGAAGGCTTTGAGCGCGCCCAAGTGCGATATAGGATTTTCAATGCGCCACGGGAAGAAACACCAACCTGGCGGCGTTTCTAAGGATTGAGTCGCGCCCATAATGTGACGCAACAATAAGAATAGATTCCTGCCAAGTTGTTTATCGACCTCCGTCATTTGGGGGCTCTACGACGTTAGTCATTTGCGGTGGTACTTGATTCTCTTCTTTGACTACGACGTAACCGAAACCCACTAAAATGAGCTTGACTCATATATCCGTACGTCTTTGTTTCGTGTGAAATTGAAACTTAATAACCCCATGCTACTTTTAACCCATTATTAAGTAATTGAATTGTACAATAGAATTCGAGGTAACGAGAGGGATTAAAATAAAATTGCTAGTAATGTTCAAAATTACAGTTCAATAGAAATATACAAACAACCAAAGTATTGAAAATGTGTATATGAGTTTGAATAAGGTCATAGATTTTCTAGGTCATATACACAATATTTAGACATTTATGGCAACGGCAAGTTCCTAGGAGTAACATGGCAACATGGAAACGAGAAGCTCAGAACAGAGTAGGTTGGAAAGCGCTTGGGGAGACCTACATCCGACGTCGGATTGAAAATGGCCGATGATGATGATACAAAATATATCTTATACTCTTCTGCATACAATATTTTAGTTTAATAACAATTGTTTTGTAGAACATTGTTTCCAAGTCTTTGAAACTGAATAACGATAATCTAATAACTGAAAACACTGTTTCTAAGTGTGTTCAGTTAAAAATTAGGTTAATTATTAATTCAGCTAAAACATCATGTGTCAAGGTTCAGCTACAGCGTAGAGAAATGAATGACTGATTTTACAGGAGAAATTGAGGACTCGAATCTACATGGCGTAAATTTTTTATCCTGTTCGTAATCAATGCAATGCCTGTTCTTCTTCATTTCACCTCATTATCTTCCAAACATAACAGGGACCCCGAAAACCCCATTCATCCCTGTTGAGGTATGTGTTAGCTGATTCAGCGATTATTTATCTCAACAGCTTCAAGGGTAATATCTCCGAGGTAGCTCACCAGATCTATTCTTCTTGAATTGCTTACATTGGAAAGGTCAATGGTTACTACGATTATGTATCATAGCAAATTACTCGTTGCGGGGATCAATTACGCTTCTTGTGGAACTGCATTTATGATTCTTTGCTATTTGAAATGGAGGAAAGCGGATTCCAATTCTGTTTCGGTTCTTAACGACCAACTCAAGACCTCGAATTTGATTTAAAAGAGAATCCGAAAAATCCCAAGGAAGAATGGACTTGACAAAAGTCTAACGGGACCGGGAATCGAACCCGGGTATCTCAATTGCCGGTCGGGTGCTCTGTCAGTTGAGCCATCCCGGCAGAACATTTCTCCAAGCCATTCGGGAGACTTTCGGGGGGTATAATACTGTCCTTTTTAATTGAATGCTATATTTTCACTGAAATCGAATGGAATATTAAATTTACACCGTTGCTCTTTTAATTTATCTTATTATCTTTAGTTTCATTCTATTATTTCATTGAAGTTGAATGAAAAGTCAAATGTACATTTATGCTCATTTAAAGTTTCCTGTATTTTCTAGTTTCATGCTATTTTTTCTTTAAAATTAAATGGTGCAATAAATGTATATCGTTTTCCAATCCGAAGATATTCGAAGGGAAAATGATTACTTCAATTGTGGACCAATCAATAGTCTTTTTATACTTATATGAACAAAAACTACAAAAAAAATCTTTGAAATAATTTGATATTGCAATTCGTAATCCATACAACTCAGTTTTAAGCTGAAGGATAAGGGAAAATTCTTTTCAAATTCAAGACTTACAATATCCTAGAAAGTATGCAACGAGTTTACACAATAGGATGTGCGTTATGTCTATCCACAGGCGAACCAAAAGCCATTTAGAAGGATTGAGGAAAGGTGTATTTACATTGCACGGTAAAGCCGTGCGGCTGAATCTCAAGGAACAAAAAGTGTGAAAAATAGCGACATGACTGGGACTCGAACGCAGGTCTTCCCTTTTTCGTGCAGGTATTCTAACCACTGAACTACCATGCTGCGTCTATTCCACACTTTTTGGGATTGCTTTTGTGTGGAAAGCAGGCAGCCCCCACATAGTGGCACGAACTACCGCCAGATTGACTCATAGACACACAGCTCACAAATCAGTCTTAGAGGTAAACCCCCAAAAGGAAATCACAAGGATTGACGAAAGGTGTATTTACTTTGCTCGGTAAAGCCGTGCGGCTGAATCCCAAGGAATAACATCCGAAATTGGGATAACTGGGTTTGAGTTCCAGTCATGTCGCTATTGTTTACAGTTGTTATTCCTTGTAAAGCAATGTATTCAAAATAGGATGCGGCGGTAATATGTTGCAACACCACTAACAAAAACTTAAACAAACTCACCATCTTCTACAATAAATGTATACGACTAGCTGTGTGTAGCAACAAATTAATTCCACTGAAAGAAATATTACGCCATCACCGGACTCCAAAATTCTCAGAACATTTACTGGCCATATGTAAAAAATTCTCTAGGAAATTGCAAATCATCAACAATCCCTTAATACAACATATATGGGACTATACACCAACTGTGCGTCGAAGAATGAAAAGGATCAAGGAACCAAACGTATACTTACTCTATTGGAGTCACACACCAAGAGGAAATGGGGGAGGGAAAAAAAAGCTGTAAATAATTAGTTTTAGTTATACCTTCATCATCTAGTTTAGTGTAGGTTAGGTTACGTTAGATTACTTCAAATATATGAGCCTATCTCCACTACTTCCTAAAATAATAAACAATTCTATTAGCCTTATTCGGGGGTTATAACTGCCTTAGAGGGTTTCCACCGCTCATAATGACTTCCTTGAAGCCGATGAGCAACAAAACAAAAGGGTCAGACCGACCACCACCAGTGTAGTACAAAACTAACCTCCTTGTCCTTTGATATGATGAGCTGTATCCAGAAACATTGGTACCTTGGCATTGATTCAAACCCGCAATCTTTCATAGTAAAAGGCTTTCTCGACAATGTAAAATGAATGAAGAGTGTCACTAGACACTAAGTTAAGGTTTATTCAAGGGACGCATGGCTTCCATAGCTCATTTTACAGTTGAATTGGTCAGTTGATCCTAAAATAGAATTGTCCACAAAAGTCAATATATTTTTGGTTCCTCAAATTGTATGAGCTCCATTAATTAGTGTAGTTCTCATCGTGGCTGTTACATAATCATGATTTGAATTTGAGCCTTTATGTCTTGAGCTGGATTACGGAACAGGAAAATGCATAAGAAACCATTAAGCCCCGCATGAGTGGTGTATTGTCTACATTCCAATAGTTTAACTCGGGAAAGTATACGAAAAAATTTAATTTAAACACATATTAAACGTAGATATAATATTTTCCATTTCTTTAACTTGACATGAGAAACGAGACTAGGAATTATATCTAGGAGACTAAATTATTTAAATGTGTTCATTAGTTTCATAAAATAATGAAGAGGCCGCTAGGAAAGTAAAAATTCATGCTATTCGTGCTGCGGGTTTCCTTACCGCCGCTCCCTAGATTATTCTTCATTCTTGACGCACAGCATCACAATGAGGCAACTGGGTCAGATAGTAATCATTAATGATGGGAGACTGCATATTTGGTAATCTCCCTGCTAGGGACGGAATCTTCGATTTGAAAAATTATTGCTTATTCAAAAAATGTAGGAGTCATTATGGAAGTTGTCCAATTATACATTTAATTTGGTTGATGTCTTCACAATTAGTGTGCTTTAATCCAGTAAACTTTGTCTATTGATGTTATTAATACATACGAAAGGTTTTGACGAAGGATCGAGGGATACTTGTGACAGAAATTCATATTTTTAATTATAACGTTTTATGTTTTGGAGTGTTTTTATGATTTTAATATTGTGGTTCTTTCTTTTCCTTCCTACCTGCGGGAGGTTTTCGAGGGTTTTTCCCTGTCGATTTTGGACGAATACCGGTTAGAGTTATTTAATGTTTAGTCCCCTCTGTATAGTCTAGATAGTTTATGTAGTATAGTTAATATTTTATAGTTTTATAGTAGTATATATGAAGGTGACATTGCTACCGGACAATTGTCCACTTGTGACGAGATTTTTGTAAATAAACAGTTAGTGGGGATACTGGGTAGCCGAGTGGGTAGCGCGTACGCCTTTTGTGAAAGCGGTCCCGGGTTTGGTGGGATCAAAAATTACATTAGCTGCCGAAGCACTTTTAATACGAAAGAAACTGAAAACTTTCACTACTACTATTAATAAGAACCCTATTAAATTATGCACGGTTTTGAATTACTGATAATGTTAACCAGAATCTTTTTATTGATACTGACTTACATCTCTTACTGTCAATATATTTAGTTACTTTTTGGTAGAAGAATATAATTTGCAAGTGAAAAAATAGGAAGTTACTTGCCTTTATTGTTGAAGATTTTCTAAAGAAATTGTCTGTCCAATCCAAGGAAATTTTAAAAATAAAAGTAGCATATTATACGCTAAGCCTTGGACTGTATAAATGCTTTTGGCGTGTAACTCTCAAGTTTAAAACGAACTCACATCCATTACATATGTCCATGTACATACTAAATCCATGAAGATAAAATTCCTCCGACGCAATCCAACTTTAAATCGCTTAGAAAATGGCAAAGTAATTTTGGGTTAGACGCTCGGTAATCATCGGATTACATCCTCTCGGGTGTAGATTTGTTTGGCCCACCATTCTTCTGTAAAGCTAGCTCCCCAAGAGTTCCAGTCTTAATCTACCTCTCCCCTAACGTTATCCGCCCGCTTCATTCACTTTGACTAATGATCTCTCCCTTCCCATATACCTTACCAACTAATTCCTTATCCCGCCCCTTCTATCTCCCTCTCATCCATATCCCGAAAGCCTTCCCGCCCATGCATCTACATCTTTCTCTCCTTTGCTCATCAACATCCACCTATTTCAGTATTCAAGGCTCCTTATCACTCGCACACTCCCTTAAGAGCATAATCTAATTTGCGGTCAACTTCGGTTCATTTCGGGCGAATAGCTTCCTCGGCGCCCTGATCCCTTGTACTCCCACATTCTACTGCGTCAAATTAGACCTTTCCGCTCAGTTCAGGACCCTTGCTTCATAAACGCTGATGTGAATTGCATCGATCTATCTATTTCTCAAATATTCATCGGTATTTCTCGATTAATTGAAATGTTTCTGGGATTGTTCTATATTTCTACTATTTTTACCCTCACATTGTCATTTCATGTTTTACATATCGGTCTGCTATCTTTTTTGTGCGCTGTTAATCAGCTGTAAATACTATGTCTACTCTAGTTCTGTCTCTTATATAACTAACGGCTTAATTACATCTATATTGTACTAAAAATCGGTATTCTACTAGAGACGTCTTTAACAACATCGAATTGTTAATGAACAAGGAGATTCATGTTCATTCCTTCGAAATTTTAGGCATAATGTTAACAAAAAGTGTCCTTAGCCTTAGATAAAAAGGCAACTAAGCTTATAAATGTAAATTAAATATCCAAACTGTCTGTCAATATATATATATATATATATATATATTCCAATTTAGACGCAACAGAAAACTGTACTTAGGTTGTAGGAACTGTAGTCCTTAGGTTCATAAAAATAATCTGTCATCAGCGGAGAGATTATCAAATTAATGATTGACTTTGAAAGTTGTTAGGCTTTTTTTTTGAAGGTCATACTCGCTTTTAAAAGATAAAATCAATCCAAAAGTAGCAAGTAATCGAATCATGCGAAGGTGTTTCTTATCTACGATGTGTATATAGCGTTCCTTACGTTTTTGTAACCTTCAGTTGGTGGATTATTTAGGCTTGTAAAACCCAAATTTCGCTTTCATATGGAAAGACTGTGAGAATGCTCCAGCTGAGGACTTTCCTCTTCACGTTTAAGAGTGGTTTAGAATCCAGATAGCAGGTATATGTATGTCATATATCGTCTTAAACTGATGATAATGCGGCTGCGTTGAAATCATTAATCTCCATCATAATTTTTACGGATACCGAAAGTCAGAATATTGTTTCGAAATGAGTAAAACAAGTAGATTTCACGAAGTCATGGTTGAATTGATGGATCATATTTTGGTCCACAGAAATTATTTTCCATTGAATTGGTATTCAAAAACAGTGAATAATGATCATAACATTAGTGCGAACGCGCTCAAATCACGAGATATTTTACGAGTTTAAAAAGGGAAACCATTCAAAGGTCGCTGCTTACGTCATCAATCCCTTCCTAGATGACGCAACCCTTTCTTTAACTGCCGAATTTCCGGTGAATTTGGCCCCCTCTTTCGAATGCCTCCCACACACGAAGATACACCTCTGATACTACTCACGACACGGAGGTCTTAAATTCTCTGTTCTCTATGTAGCTTCCGAGAAACTCTGATCCTACTGCAAATCTGAATTTCTCTGTCTCCGGTCTGTGGAATTCTAATTGTTTGTAGGGTTGAGAATACCCAATTGCCGGTTATCTGTAAAGCGTAAAAAAGGGACGTGTTACTCACATTGGCTCCTGCAACAAATTCGTATATTTGGAACAGAAACTCCACCTGGCACAGCATTTTTAAAAGAAGAATAAACAACTAAGAAAAGAAAATACATGCTGAAAATGTTGCCTCATCTCTGTTTATTTTCAGCATTTTCCAGATTCAGTTCTATTCGATTCCATACAAAATATGCATTTATGTGTCAACGAAGTTTATTTAATTATTTCTCTATATTTATAGTTCTTTAATCCTTTTTGTTCTTTGCCTCTCTTCCTTTTTGTTGGTTGTACGATTCAAACAAATTTATTTCTAAGCTTTTATTCGTCCGAGAATAATTAAGGTAATTATTCTCTATAAAGTTATTCCTGTTCTAAAATTACTTAAAGAAAGGAAAGCGGAATAAGTTAGATTAATCTTCAGAAATTTTGTTCTCGGATTTGTTTCAGTAAAATTATTTCTAACGAGGATCAGAGAATAGATAAATACATATAACTAAAATATACGAGATATTACATGTAAATAGTTATGAAAGGAAATTATAATTCTGTAATTCGCATTTGCTTAAAATTTTACTAAACATCGGAATAGGTTGGTAATTTGCCCGGAAGGAGAAGTAACTAGGTTCAACTCACAGTAAAGTCAATATCTTTAACTTCTGCTTATCATTGGATTTCTTTGTAGTAATCGAAGCTCGAATTTTGTTTTTAAAATGAAAATTGTATTGTGCGCCCCGGTTTTCCTTATATCTCATCAGGATGACTTGCTGGTTTGTGCTGCTCGGTTGTTGACTTAGCGGAATATTGAAAATCGTCCGACATCCCATCTTCTTTCACCTCTTTCAAGCCGAACGAGAAAAAAAACCTTAGACTTCCTTTCAGAAAAAATTCGTTTCAATGAAATGGGAAGAAAACCTTTTTAGCGCAGGTAGCTTTTTATATAATCGGATTCTTAGCTTCTAGAGGCGCTTGTTTCCTACCCACCCGATGCCAGGCTGCGAAGTAATATTCTTTCCGCATCGTAGCGCTGGAGAAATGAGAGTCCCCATTGTCCTTTATTACCGTTCCATTTCACGCAGCCTGGAACCATCAAACGACTCGAGCAGGTCTATTTTATTCGAAAGTGAAAAAGAAATTCAATTGGAGTATTCCGCGATTTCTTTCTGCTCTCTTTCTCTGCATTTGCGATGGAGAAAGGAGGTTAAGTAATTTGTTGTAAAAAGAATACTTGGCTGCATTAATCACTCCCTACCTTTCCTATTTACGTAAATTCTTTTATCTTTATGGATGTTTCTTTATACAATGCTTCATATGTCTCACGTAGAACTTCTTATATCCCTAATTTGTTAAAATAACTCTTACGCGTGAATTTACGCTGTTTTCTAATTGTTGCATGGTCTTTAAAGATGTGTAAGGCGGATAAGAAATTACTTTAACGGGAAAGGAAGAACATTTTAGCTTAGAATGAACGATTTGCCTGTAATAATTATAGTAATATAACGCCTGTATTGAAGGGCGAGATTGAAATCTCTTAGTACTTTTTTACATCTAACCTTTTGTCATTGAATATTTAAAAGAAAGTGATAGTTTTGAGAGATACAAAAAAAGAAAAATCAACTAAAGAAAGGAAATAAAATGTGGCTTTAAGAAAACCCAAGTCTGAACTTGGGGAAAAGGAATAAAACCTGCAAAAACCTCTAAGCATTAGCAACTAAAATTTAATTACATGTTATTTGTAGATCAGTGTCTATCAAGCTATTATGCTCCAAGGCACACTGGGGTTGGGAATTTGTTTTTCGACGCTCCAATGAAACAAAATTTTCAGTTTTCTGTTAAGTAAGTGTCAAAATTTAATTTTTGTAATCACAATTTTAGCAAAATTCTTCTCAAAGTTTCAAAATGTGCGATGTTATTTGGTGTGTACCCCTTATGAATATTCAGGTGATGGTGTATTCACCTAATGAAAAATCAGCTGATAATCGAATATTTTCTATTCAATCTTCAACTAACTATTTATTTTCAACAGCCAAATAATCCATAATGGCTCAAACATGTCGAAAATTTGGACAGTTCTGCGGTAGAAATTTTCAAATATGAGCAAAATTATGGTGCAACGTAGTCTATGAACACTTCGCAAATACTCAAAGTTTCGCATCGACACTACCGTCAAATTTCCTCGGCGCACATACTAACTCTCCATGGCATGACACACTGCTGTGCCATGGAACACAGTTTGGAATACTCCACTGTAAAGCAGTTATCTCGAAGGCCCTTCTGAATTACACGAAGCTACGAAAGGCTCTGGAGGGAAAATAGTAAACATGAAAAATATTTTTTTTAATACTTAAATTACGAGTGTTTTAATAACGGTAGATTTATCGAAAAACATTTTCCCATGAACATTGATTCAATTAAGAAATGCAGCGCTCGAAGTCTGGATTATATTTTTGAACTCCAGTTTTGATCTACCTGAAGCTTAACGATTTACGATCAGTCACGTATCATAGTAGAATGTGGAGTAAATAATAACGAAATTTCACGTGTAATTACTTACAATGGTTGTCTTTTGTTTTCTTGAGGGTCAAGTGAGTCCCAATTAGTATGGTGCTTATCAATTTTTACTCCCCATTGTTTCATAATGGACACTTCTGCTTTATGAGTAGGGTGTGTGAGCGTTAATGTTTGAATTTCACTTAGTAATTTAGTTAACTCCTTAGAGCAAATTATGCGAGAATAGTTTGTTTTTCATTTTCATTTTCAACCTTGAACTATCCAACTATTTAAATTATCGCTGCATAAGAAAAAAAAACTGGTGATGAAATATTTGCAAAGTATGTACTATCTCTTTAGAGTGAGTGTAAACATTGCCTTTATTTTTCTCATATATAGAATAAAGTGGCTTAGCAAACAGATTACCGCTGTTAGGAGGTTAGGAATGCACGCGTATGGCGAGGGAAAATGCCTTGTTTAACGAATTAAAAAGAGCTTGAAATGAAATAGTGATAATGAAGCTCGGATAGAAAACTTACGCAACAGAAATAAATCTGCACATTTGCTTCTTAGTGTATGAGATAAATGAAAACTGACAATATTTTCGAATTGGAAGTAATATTTTTAATATCGATGAAGTAAATACCATCGCTCTCATCCGGAAAATTTTTCTTTCAGCGAAATGTAGGGAGTGTTCGTAGACATTGAGAGCTAACCTACTCCAGTAATAAATTTTCATCACCGTGGAATCCCACCCGCGTTCCCGCTGGAATACTAATGAAATGTAAATTCCTGAGGATAAGTTGCGTCTTTGCTTCAGGAACTATTCAGTCCGGAGGGCAAGAGTTTTCCAAGGTTTCTTCCTCCCAGTTGGACCTTTGCGGGCTCAAGCATGACTAGAAGCTACCTTATTCTTTCCCTTCCTTCGAAAGTTCGACTCTTAGGCATTCCGAGAAGTCACGCAAACTCTTTTTACACTCTTCCTTTCCCAACTTCTCTTTCGGCTCTCGTTTAGACAGTTTTGTGTCGCGCTCTCATTATTTCTCGAGGATTTCTCGCCTGAAACAAGTTTGGTGGCTCACATTGAGAAAACCGACCTTATTCTATGACCTTGTAGTGTATTATTGCTCTATTATTTTCCAAGGTATTGCGCGAGTTGTTATGATTAAGCACGTCACACATTTGTGATTATATTTTATGCATCGTTCTCTTCTTTGGTAAGTATATTATTATTGTGGATTTTTTCCTTCTTTGGTGTATTTTTAGTGTACTTAATTTATATTTGTATATTTCTTGAGTTAGTTGTGTTGATTTGTTACTATATCATGCTGTCATGTATAAAGCTGTCAATTCGTAATTTTTTATTGTTTGAAATTCACTCTAAAATGGTGGCATTGCTGCGAAGGAATCTATTAAATAGATAAATAAAATCATAGATAACTAGGAGATTCCTAGTAACCCCGTATTCCATCCGAAATTACCTTTCCACAGAATTTTCCCACGGTAATCCGTTCCAAGATTTTCGTCGTTAACCAAAACCGTCGTTATCCAAGGCGCGAATTTCCAGAACCACACTGCATGTCAAATATGCAGATAAAACTAATTAAAAGTCATTAATATAAGGTACATATGATTTATTCAATTACATATGCAACAAAAAATTATCATTGATACAATGAATAGTCAGAAAAGAAATGCTTAACTGTCAATCTTCACCAGAGGGCGACGTAAACCAAAGCCAGCGTCGTTGCCCGAGAATTTTTTTATCACAGCTACTCGTCGTTAACCAAATACGTCGTTAACTAAGGCCGTCGTTAAGCAAGGTATATACAATTTTCAATGATCTTCCGCGCTATCTGAAACATCAGAATCGATGCTTCTATCACCTGCAGTCTTGTCCTTCTGTTATTTATTCCCACGCTCTCTTTGCATTCACTCCTCGTTTTCATCATCTTTTTACTTTTCAATTTCCTCTTTGCACTCTTCTTTATCACTGTATACCCTCCCCGTGCTTCTAATTCGCTAGAATTTTGGTAGTTGATTCGCTGAACACGTAGTACGATTGTGGTTAATTTCACTTTCAACCAAGCGGTAGAAATTCACGAAGTCCTATTGTGGGTGATTTTCTTCTTTCTTTCTCAATCGTATAGTGGAATATAACGGTCAATTGATTTCACCAGATATTTTCGTGTTTATAAATGAACAGCTGTAAACACAACGAAAGAGATAAATGCATCGCAAGCTGAATTCCAGATGTAGCGCAAATCCAATTAAATTCTAATTCAATTTCAGTTCAAATTCACGCAATTCAATCAGCCCTAAAGTTACACAAAATCGATATGCATAAGAAGTGTGCTGTCATACACAAATTAATTGCTTGTAATAGCGCGTTATGAGATAAATTAGTCATCTCTCATCTCATTTCGTCGTGTTTTTATATCGGAGATTGCAGTTTTAGGATTCTAGCAATGTCAATTATAGGGCATTAATTTCATTTTATAACAGAAGGCTTTGTTTTCGTCTTTTCAAATTAAGCACAAAGATAAGGTAGAACAAATGACATCTTGTAAAGTCGAGATATAGTTTATTAAGAATTAAGAAACAAAATTTGACAAAGTCCAAAAATAAAATATTATTCTTAATAAATTATGGAGATATGCAACCAAGTATCGCTTGATATGTTTCGTTATATCGACATGTATATTTCTGAAATAATTATTAGCTCCGTGTATAATCAATTACAATTAAATTCAAGATATTGTCAATAACTTCAGTAGTAGGATTCGTACATTACCCACAACTTTATATAAATAAGCTCTTAAATAAAGCTAGATAATATAGCTCTTAGTGCGATAATAATATTAATTACTACTATCGCATAGTACTTGTATATTAAACGCTGTTTATGAGATACTATATTTATTATTTAAATGAGGAATATCACTTAAAATCTATTCAATACTCCTTATGAAGTTTCAAATGATTGTACAATAACTTATATAATAGGGAAAAGTAAGAGAGCATTATAAACCTGGAATATTTTATATGGTGTGCATTAAAAGCCTTGAGACCTTCTAAAGGAATAAAAAAAGTGGCGTATAAAATTTACATATATCGCTTAATTTTTTCAACGTGAATTTGTTTATACAGTCTTACATAGTTTACACGGATCTGGAATAAGTTCATTGTATAAATATTATCTTTTTGTGCATTGGTCGTAGGAGTGAAATTTTATTAGTGTTTATGAGTAATTATAACCTAAATTTTCTTTACGTGATTATGCAGTAATCCGATTTGTAACCCTGGTCGATTTATAGCTCGCACTATATCTGGAAAACTGACGAAATTATATCTAAAATTCAATGGTTTGCGTTTTCCGGAGCTAATGTCATTCCGTTCTAAACTTGGCATTATTGCTTCTCATGAAATCATATATATAAAAAGCAAATGTCTGTCCGTCCGTCCCCCTATTTATCTCAGAAACGGCTTGACTTAGAGATCTGAAACAAACTGCATTGTGTTTCTACAATG
>KZ308744.1:427457-461717 GCA_000376725.2 Ladona fulva
CATAAGAAATCTTCGTAAAGTAGGCTTTCATGGCTTGAAAATAGTAATCTAAATATTATAAATAATGGTAAGAAATATATTGAGTTATTATTATCTTACGACGGACTGTTTCTGGCTTAGGAGGACCAGATATATACGATAATAGATATATTTTTAAACTAAATTAAGTTCCGTCATGCTTGACGGGGGCGTTTACTAGTACTATAATGTTACTTTTCCTAATTAGACCCTTAATATAGAATAGTTGGATTTTTAAGCCACGAATGCATGTTACAAAAAGTACATTGTCTAGAAAGAGACTTTCACCTGGATTAGGAAAATATTGTAGACAAATGACCTATAAGATTGAAAATGGTAACGGGGACCGGAACCGTAAAGCGTACATTTTAGTGTTTGGGCGGATACGAATATCAACAATAATGCGAATCAAGTGGGGTACAAAAGATTAAAAGGTGCTAACATACCCTATTCGATCGAAAATTTCTCTTCGAAATTCGAGTGCATCGAAACGATCGAGGAAAACACTTCCATATCCTGGAATAAAACAATAGAAGGTAAAATTAGCCATCCTATCTCAATCCGAAATTTTGAAGAGGTAAAAGCAAGGAAATGTATTTCAGAAAATGAAGGGAACGAGGTAATATTAATACAATTTAATTTCGTCACCGCCAGCGGGGAAAAGAGAGCCATCGAAAGCGGAGGTAAAAAAGATTCCTTGGTAACGGAGTCATAAAATGTTCGTCACACCACTCTTCCGCGCGTGGGATTTAATTCCGGATTTGCAGCGAGGAAATGGAAATTCCGTCAAATTGAAATACGTAATATCCGGGCGAAGTAACACCCCTGGAAATACGTATTGCCCTTCTTCGGACGAGACCACGATGGTGACCTCGAGTTGTTAATCCAGGTCACGATGGGTTATTTAAATTTTAAAATAATCACGATCTTTAATTTCTCAAATCCCTCAGAAAACTCACTAGTGTTGACGGAAACGATCGACAATTAAGGAAAACTATTTCAGTATATTTATATATATATTCAGTATATTAAGTATATTTCGGTTTAAATGTGCCAAAGNGGCATTAATTTCATTTTATAACAGAAGGCTTTGTTTTCGTCTTTTCAAATTAAGCACAAAGATAAGGTAGAACAAATGACATCTTGTAAAGTCGAGATATAGTTTATTAAGAATTAAGAAACAAAATTTGACAAAGTCCAAAAATAAAATATTATTCTTAATAAATTATGGAGATATGCAACCAAGTATCGC
This sequence comes from Ladona fulva, assembly GCA_000376725.2. Classification (NCBI taxonomy): domain Eukaryota; kingdom Metazoa; phylum Arthropoda; class Insecta; order Odonata; family Libellulidae; genus Ladona; species Ladona fulva. The sequence goes on from KZ308744.1 coordinate 428,728, forward strand.
TTGATATGTTTCGTTATATCGACATGTATATTTCTGAAATAATTATTAGCTCCGTGTATAATCAATTACAATTAAATTCAAGATATTGTCAATAACTTCAGTAGTAGGATTCGTACATTACCCACAACTTTATATAAATAAGCTCTTAAATAAAGCTAGATAATATAGCTCTTAGTGCGATAATAATATTAATTACTACTATCGCATAGTACTTGTATATTAAACGCTGTTTATGAGATACTATATTTATTATTTAAATGAGGAATATCACTTAAAATCTATTCAATACTCCTTATGAAGTTTCAAATGATTGTACAATAACTTATATAATAGGGAAAAGTAAGAGAGCATTATAAACCTGGAATATTTTATATGGTGTGCATTAAAAGCCTTGAGACCTTCTAAAGGAATAAAAAAAGTGGCGTATAAAATTTACATATATCGCTTAATTTTTTCAACGTGAATTTGTTTATACAGTCTTACATAGTTTACACGGTTTTGGAATAAGTTCATTGGTTCATTGTATAAATATTATCATTCTGTGCATTGGTCGTAGGAATGAAATTTTATCCGATTATAACCTCAATATTTTTTACGTGATTATGCAGTAATCCGATTTGTAACCCTGGTCGAATATATTTAAAACATGCTGGTAAATACATAAGAAACAGATTATTCAGCAAGCATTGCGGATTTGTATCTCGCACTATATCTGAAAAACTGACTAAATTGAATCTAAAATTCAATGGTTTGCGTTTTCCGGAGCTAATGTCATTCCGTTCTAAACTTGGCATTATCGGTTCTCATGAAATCATATATATAAAAAGCAAATGTCCGTCCGNCCCAGGAAAACTATTCTCATCTCTGTAAAGGCCCGGGTTTGAACCCAGGAGCACAGAATACGTTTCCATAAGAAATGTACGTAAATAACGTTTTCATGACTTGCAGAGGTCGTTTCTTTTACAAATTTAAATTAGAAACTATGGTCCTACGAAATTGAGACCAGTGTCACAAGAAAGGAAAATAATAATAGTATCTTATCTAAGTCGTAAAACATTCTTATAATTTCGAAATTGCGAGAACTTTGATAAAATACACGGCAAATTCGTAAAATGTTTCGGAAATACACAAATGCTCAACCCTGATTGGCCAAAAATCGACCAATCAGGAGAAAGACCCAGATAAAAATACATGGGGATGATCAGTTAGTTTACTTTTCCATGAGAAATGTACGTAAAGTAGGTTTTCGTTACATGCAGAGGTTGTTTCTTTTACAGAATTAAATTAGAAACAATGGTCCTACGAAATCAAAAGAAGTGTCACAAGAAATCAAAATGATCATAGATTCTTATTTTAGTCGTGAATCATTCATATAGTTTCGAAATTGCGAGAACTTTGATAAAATACACGGAAAATTCGTAAAATGTTTCGGAAATACACAAATGCTCAACCCTGATTGGCCAANTTGAAAATAGTAATCTAAATATTATAAATAATGGTAAGAAATATATTGAGTTATTATTATCTTACGACGGACTGTTTCTGGCTTAGGAGGACCAGATATATACGATAATAGATATATTTTTAAACTAAATTAAGTTCCGTCATGCTTGACGGGGGCGTTTACTAGTACTATAATGTTACTTTTCCTAATTAGACCCTTAATATAGAATAGTTGGATTTTTAAGCCACGAATGCATGTTACAAAAAGTACATTGTCTAGAAAGAGACTTTCACCTGGATTAGGAAAATATTGTAGACAAATGACCTATAAGATTGAAAATGGTAACGGGGACCGGAACCGTAAAGCGTACATTTTAGTGTTTGGGCGGATACGAATATCAACAATAATGCGAATCAAGTGGGGTACAAAAGATTAAAAGGTGCTAACATACCCTATTCGATCGAAAATTTCTCTTCGAAATTCGAGTGCATCGAAACGATCGAGGAAAACACTTCCATATCCTGGAATAAAACAATAGAAGGTAAAATTAGCCATCCTATCTCAATCCGAAATTTTGAAGAGGTAAAAGCAAGGAAATGTATTTCAGAAAATGAAGGGAACGAGGTAATATCAATACAATTTAATTTCGTCACCGCCAGCGGGGAAAAGAGAGCCATCGAAAGCGGAGGTAAAAAAGATTCCTTGGTAACGGAGTCATAAAATGTTCGTCACACCACTCTTCCGCGCGTGGGATTTAATTCCGGATTTGCAGCGAGGAAATGGAAATTCCGTCAAATTGAAATACGTAATATCCGGGCGAAGTAACACCCCTGGAAATACGTATTGCCCTTCTTCGGACGAGACCACGATGGTGACCTGGAGTTGTTAATCCAGGTCACGATGGGTTATTTAAATTTTAAAATAATCACGATCTTTAATTTCTCAAATCCCTCAGAAAACTCACTAGTGTTGACGGAAACGATCGACAATTAAGGAAAACTATTTCAGTATATTTATATATATATTCAGTATATTAAGTATATTTCGGTTTAAATGTGCCAAAGATGAATTTGTAGAGATCTCAAAGCAGCAGGTTCAATAAAAACGATTACAAAATAGACGAAGTGAAGATGTTACAATGAAAGCCGTTATGTAACAGTTTCAACCCTACGTTTCCAATTTGTCTTGTGTGCAGGTGTGCATTGTCAAGTTCAGGGGCTACAATATTTACGTGAATATAAAATCTAGCCACACGATAATGGAAAAGAACATAATGATTATAATTTATGAAATACTCTTAAATACGATGTACTTGGATACATTTGTGTAGCCTTAACCGCTGTGGCCAAACTGCTCAACTGTATACAAAGCGCAGAGATAGTAGTAAAATTGTAGGGATATTTATCTGCCGAGGCATGAATTTCGTCAGTTTGACACTAATGGTTCCACGAGTTAGGGTTAAATGGTACACTTGGGGCGTTATTCTCTTCGTTATTCATCCATTTTATATCTCTAAATTACGAAGATAATCGTAGGGAAACAATTCTTAAGCAAATGTTTTCAACCGCATCCTCTTTTGCAGTAAGTTTGTCAAACTCCAGCGAAATAAAGAGATGACATTAATAATAATAACTTCTTTTAGTCTGTCCACATGGTGGCATCGTTCGCGGTCTGGCTTCATAGAAGCACTGGCCACACAAAGTGGTGGAAAGGATACCCCCTTCAGGTTGGAAACTCACAACGTCCTTGCCCACAAAGTATCCCGAATGACTTGGAGAAATGTTTTGCCGGGATAGCTCAACGGACAGAGCACCCGACCGGGAATTGGGAGACCCGGGAATATGTAATTGAGCATAATCTGAGATGGCAGTATATATGTAATTGAACATAATCTGTTCAATTACATATAGACTGCCAAATAGATTTATTAACACGTTCTATCCATCCTTTTATTCGTTTATTTAGTGCTTTATTTAATTTATTTATATCGCTTAAGTGCGCAATATACTAGCTGCACCACATTTATCACTGAAATATGAATTCTTCGTATGAGTTAAAACCGAAAGAAAGACCACGGCCTCGGAAGTGAGGAAAAAACAGTTCAAGTCTATCTGTACTGTTCCACGTTATTTCGAATGTTTCATTTTAATGTCTTACGTTCAAACGCTTTGATTTATACCCATGATAACGTTGAAAATGTTACTCTAGTTCCCCTTTTTGGAAAATAAATCGGTCGATTTTATTACGCGGAATAGCATTAATATTGCTTTGATCCCGTTTACAATTTCAGCGTTTGAAGCGATCGTAGTGAATTATGAGAAGTAATTTGGTACTATTTTGATCATGCAATACGATATGTTTCCACGAAATTCTCCTTCTCTGATGATTATCGTATGTTGCTTTGCAGTAATGGAAAAGATTGCTGGTATGGAATGAAAATCGGTTAAATCCAATTTTTTCGTTTTTTTTTCTTGACGTGGTATGATACGCATACATTTAGCGGAGTAATAAAACACTTCATCACTTATAGAATTTTCCCTAGTTGCAACACAATGAGTTTTGGAATGCAAAAATTGAGATGGAATCTTGAAGTGTTAGCTGCGCTTCCTAAAGCGCTTTAAAATTCTTTTTTTAACATAGCATGGGACATAACGGAATTCTCACATATATGCCATTTAAGTACAAACGTAGGTCTACACCCAATGGAAAATTTAATTCCCCATCCCTCCGGACAAAATATTTAGGTTCATCTTGTTATATTTTCCACTGATGAATGTTGTGATGACATTCGTATTTAGGTTAGGTTCCAATAATGCACGCCGAGAGCTTATCTTTTAAGTGAGTCGATTTCATTTCCAAGAGATGATATCAAATGCCTCCTATGCTTTAAGGTAATCTACCTCATGATAAACAGTATTAATTTACAGTGTAAAAGTTTCTTAGTAGGTTGAGAAACGCTGATTGCTTGCTAAATTGCATTGAAATTTTACAATCAACTGTTCAATTTTTTATGATCTATGAACCGGGAATTTTGAATATCTTATGAAGTTGGAATACTCTATGAACAGGGAATATCTTATAAAAATTACATAATTCGAGTGGCATTTTCTGTGATGAAATATTTTTATGCTATTTTTATATAATTGAGGGTAGAATGCAAGGGAAAAAGCAGAGGGGAAGAAAAACACAAAAGTTGTTAGATGACACAAAGGGTGGGGTAAGTTACAAAGAAACAAAAGAAATAGTATTAAATGGGAAATATGAACCTACTTTACGGTAGAAGGTGCATACAAATAACGTAAACAGTGTTTAACCACAGAAAATTCCACTTGAAGCATATAATTTATACAAGATAATACTAAGAGAATCGTTGTGATTACTGATAGAACTTTTATTTTTCTCGCAGTGTTCTCATAGAATAGCTTTCATAGCTTTGGGAATTAATGTGGTTTATCTAACCTTTTCCTTTAAAGATCTTTCTTGGGTTACTTAGCGACGCCTCATAGGCTAGACGGATTTTAACAGGATTCAGGCTACTGGAGCCATTCGCTCTAGAATGAAAATACCGGAGTATTTAATGTAATCGCCTGCATCACGTACATTTACTCGATTGGTTTCGTGGCATATGTTTGCTTTGGTAAGAGCAATATGTAGATGTATGTACTGCGCGAGTGACTGATTGTTTAATCCATTTAGGTGATTTATAAGTATTCTTAGGTGATTTATTTAGATTGCTTGAATTACTTTTAATTAAATTATGAATTATCTTGGTTGCTTAAGGTAAGGTTTACGTGTAATATTTTACTTAAGGTGGTTTTAAACAAGAAAAATCTTCTTAAGTTAACATTGAATGAATGTATTCGATTTTGACTACCGGGAATAAATCGAATTATGATCTCCATAAGAAAGCATTTGGTCGCCCTTTCTACTGGACTCAATGTATTTCAATGGAAAAAACGTAGCGCCACTCTAATTAGCCACAGTTTCTCAGTAAGGAATCATTTAATTGCCTCTAATACAGGCCACTCAATGCATTAAAATGGAGTAAAGTCGCGCCACTTAGAAGAGCCACCGTTTCCCCATTAGAAAGCATCTGGTGGCCAAATGCATCATTTGCCTCGTTATGATTGTTAAATAATTGATTTTTATCATCGAATCCACTCCATTCCAAACCGATTTAATCTAAAATTTTATTCGTATTGATTCCTGCAAAGTCTACTATTGATAGGTGGGAAAACGTTCTTCTCATTTTGCTCTGGATTGAAACGGATATAGAATCGCAATCCACTTTTAAACTCCCAAATCCACGAAGAATACCATAACCCCCTGTAGATTCGTGATTTTAAAGGAAGAACGTGACTCTGTGGCTTCAATCTTGAAGGTGAGGAGGATCCAGACGGCGCCTTTCTCATTAAATGTATCACTCCGCGGGATCCTTTCTTCTGAACATTCCTATTTCGAGTCCGCTTCCATTTTTGAAATTGGAGGGAAGTTTCAACCCCACAGAATTAGCCGCTTCTTCGAATCGAAAGGTCGGCGCAGAGGGAACATTTTCCTCTCTCCCAATCCGCGAAACATTCGGGTGCATTGCGGACTTCCAAACATTTTTTCCTGAACTGTTCTCTTCCATTCAACTTTTAATGAAGCTAACATGCTTTGACCTATTTCAGATTCTCTCTGATTGCTTCCGACCCTCGTACTATATCCCAAGTTATTAAACGTCCTAAATAAACTGGATTTTGACGAGGTAGCCCAGCGCATGGAAAATTACTTTGCATCTCTTGAGAGTGTTTTCAATTTTGTACGTACGTACGTAAATACAATCATCTTCATTGGGCGAAACTGGGACTAGAGAGTCCCATCTTCCTTGGCAAAATAATGTACAAATACGAAAGTATAACGTGAAATAATAATAATAACTTTATTAGACGAATTTTAGTCTTTTGAGACCACTCTTACAATTATCCTTTTACAAGTCACGATCACAAACGTCCATGCCCTACCAGGATTTGAACCCGGGACTCAGGGTCATTGCTATGAAAATTTTGAAATAATATTTTATATCGCTTAAGTGCGCAATATACCAGCTGCGCCACATTTATCACTGAAATATGAATTCTTCGTATGAGTTAAAACCGAAAGAAAGACCACGGCCTCGGAAGTGAGGAAAAAACAGTTAAAGTCTATCTGTACTGTTCCACGTTATTTCGAATGTTTCATTTTAATGTCTTACGTTCAAACGCTTTGATTTATACCCATGATAACGTTGAAAATGTTACTCTAGTTCCCCTTTTTGGAAAATAAATCGGTCGATTTTATTACGCGGAATAGCATTAATATTGCTTTGATCCCGTTTACAATTTCAGCGTTTGAAGCGATCGTAGTGAATTATGAGAAGTAATTTGGTACTATTTTGATCATGCAATACGATATGTTTCCACGAAATTCTCCTTCTCTGATGATTATCGTATGTTGCTTTGCAGTAATGGAAAAGATTGCTGGTATGGAATGAAAATCGGTTAAATCCAATTTTTTCGTTTTTTTTTCTTGACGTGGTATGATACGCATACATTTAGCGGAGTAATAAAAACCTTCATCACTTATAGAATTTTCCCTAGTTGCAACACAATGAGTTTTGGAATGCAAAAATTGAGATGGAATCTTGAAGTGTTAGCTGCGCTTCCTAAAGCGCTTTAAAATTCTTTTTTTAACATAGCATGGGACATAACGGAATTCTCACATATATGCCATTTAAGTACAAACGTAGGTCTACACCCAATGGAAAATTCAATTCCCCATCCCTCCGGACAAAATATTTAGGTTCATCTTGTTATATTTTCCACTGATGAATGTTGTGATGACATTCGTATTTAGGTTAGGTTCCAATAATGCACGCCGAGAGCTTATCTTTTAAGTGAGTCGATTTCATTTCCAAGAGATGATATCAAATGCCTCCTATGCTTTAAGGTAATCTACCTCATGATNAGGAAAAATAACTGATTTTTTTTTTCATTAAAGAAAGAAACGTTTTATAGGTTGCGATAGTGCATTACGGGTTCAATTGAATTTTAGTAGCCGTCTCTTTATGCCCGTTTTCAACTGAAAATTAGACTGTATATGGATGGGAATAAATAAGAAGTTTTTATAGTTATTTTATTAATTTTTACCACTTCTTGGGACAGATCTCAAATGATTATCCTTAGACGATGAAATGGAAACTGAATTTACACGTAGGCAAACGTTGATCGATTCCCTTATAATTAAAATGCAACGCATCTGTCTTTGTACTGAAAAAGATTTATGGATAAATCTAACCCTGCATCATTTTTAAACGTATTGCGCACTTTTAATAACAATAATAAATATTGATACTTTTATCCAACGCTAGAATACAGGCTAGAATAGTTGTTATAGTATTAAACCCAGTATAGAAATACTAGGCAATCAATTTGATGTCGTTTCTAAATTTAGTTTTGAGGGACTTTTAACAAGCCTCTTTAAAGGTGGTTCATCTTTAGAGCGACCGTTTTCAATTCTAGACCCCTTTTAGTGCTGCCACGGAAAAGAAGTATAATGAAGAATGTGGTAGTAAATACCTGTGGTGATTTATTCCCCAACAGATTCTACAAAGAAAATAACTGTGAGAACTTTAAATAATCATGTATAAAAACGAAATTCCTAATTTGCCTTGAAATGACTAACGTGAACTATGCAAAAGTCAAACTCTCTCTTCGATTAGATCTTCGGTAGTTCTTTGAACTAACGTAAAACGTAAAGGTACGGATTGAATGAGGCAAGAGGTAGTGATAAGAAAATGTCGTAACATTTTTTTTATTTAAGAGTGCATCTCGAAATTAAACTCAAATTCCGATAATACCCTAATTTAAAAAACTTCCAGTTTTATAAACATAATACTTGTTTCCTCATATAGCTGTGCCGTGATATTCTTAGATTTGAATAGGTCTCCATAAATCGATATATCATTTGCCTCAATTATATTCTTAAGTGCTTTCCTACTCGTAACCTAAATGGACTTTTCCGCGACAACGCAATCGACAAAGGCATTGAAAATCCTCACCTCTAGATTTAGACATAAAAAGAACCCGCTCAGGAAAAAATCTCGGGGAGTTAAAAGCTTTTTAACGACCTATAATTCCTTTAAGCTAAGGAGAGATTTGTAATTGGAATATTTCGATTCTTATCCGAGTCTTTCCCCTTCCGTCTTCGGTATGGAAATTCTCTGGACGAAAGAGTGTGGCTTTTGAAGCTATTTTAAACTGTCTCGTAGAGCCTCGATACAAATTATTAATTTCTAATCCTCCGAATCATCCCATATATTCTACGTATTATTTATTTGGCATAAGGCATCTAGGTTATAAATTTAATTAGTTAATTTGTTGAAATTAGTTGGACAGAGATTGGTTAAAATATAACATATAGCAGTACATTTGGGAAAATAATAGGTTAGAAATATAGGGGCAATATAAGAAGAATAATTACTGGTAAGTACTGGTAGAAGAATAATCATTCCTTAAGAAAAGATACATGGTTTTTTTTCACAGCGGTATAACAGGGTGCTGAAGCCTTTTATTTATATAGACGTTTATATTTATAATAACGTTGCTTCCATTGCTAGTTTATGTTATTTCTCGGCCCTGATTACCTTCACGAAGTTATTTTATTTTTATCTGAATGTTGGCCCAGTATGCTCCACACTCCTTATAGAATTAGCTAATTAAGTTGGTTAAATTTAGGTAATAAACGAGAAGTATCGGGATTAGACTGTTTTCTGGATTATGAACTTCAAAAAATTCCGATCACTTCTCATCCGAAAAAAAGGATTACGTATTAGTAGTAATTTTAAAAGTGCCTCGACAGCTAAGGTCATTTTTATGTGAGCACCCACAGGGAATCGAACACGGAACCGCTTTGTATTCCACATATTCCACGTATGTACATTGTACTTTGGTGAAGATTTCGCTCTATAGCAGTTGCTTGATTTCGAGGACTGGATACTTCTTTTTTAAATACCTAGATATCCGGTTTCACGTCAAAGATCAGATAATGGAAATTGAATTCCAATATTCCGGGTTTAAGAACTATGAATAGGGTTTATCTTATGTATTTCCTTACATTATGTATATAGGTTGTATTGAACATGGATATTGAGCATGGAATTGATACTGTTTATACGAGGAAACAGAACGGAAAAACTTAGGATTGAAGAGGAAAAGTTAAGAAAGTCGTGAAAAGCCTACGGGGGAGATTTCGTGGTTTTGATCGAAAGGAAACGAAGGGTCATTTAAAGGTCGCGTACAAGTTAATGGAGACAAAAGGTTCCCGGAAAAGTATTCATTAGTTAATGGATGGCAATATTGGAGGAAGTATAGATTGTGGACTTTTTCATCTTGGTATCTTGAGGGAAGGGACAGAATGAGGAACGAATTCTTTTAACGGAAAAGGTTATGTGTGACTTGCTGAGTCTTTAATACGTTCCAATTTGCATTAATTTGTGCGTTATCTGAGATGATGCTCTCTCAGTTTTTGTGGCTTCGATTGTCTTAAGCACTAAGGTGAATTTTTCTCATATTTTATTCAAAGTTGTTCGATATTATGAAGTAATTCGTGAAGAATGTAAAGCACGAAGTCATACCGGAAAATATAAATATTTTGGATCTTTCATGTATTTGATTTCGTGGTGGCAAGAAAATTACATAGTATTTCGTTATTTACTCGTTTCATACAATTTACAATCAATTTGATAAGGCAAAATTCGGAATTATCAGAAAGTAATTAATCTTATTTACTGTTCATTTTAAAGCTGTTTTGCGAATCAATATTGCTTCTTGGGATAATTTTTAGTAGCAGTAAAGTTCACTTAACGACAATTAAAAATTGTGATTAATAAAGTCGGTAATTGAATATATTTAAAAGAAAGATTACAGTAGTTCATGGAAAGTAACAATATACATGAAATACTTTCAACATCTGTTTTATCCTAAGATATCGTAAAATCCAGATTCATGCTTTCCTACTTCTTTCAGTGTTATGAATCACTTAGAATATTTCCTATTTTTTCCTTAATTCATCCCACTTCTAAAAAGTGACTCGCCGATATGCTTAACACCAGACAATTAGACTCGTAGGAGTCCAAGTGGGGAAGATACTATAGAATAAACCGTATCTCAAAGTTATCTAAGGAATCCTCTTAAAGGAGGCCATGAGGCGAGTGGATAAGTGGTTCTAACTATCGTCATTCTTACCTTACAAGCGCTTATTTGGTCGTTTTGTGAATGTCTCTGAAACATTCCTATTCACAAACTGCTGTTTCGTTTGCAGTGAAAACAAAATATCACGTCTGGTGTTTGTAAGTTTTGGCCGTCTTCCTCCTTAACAAAGTATCTTCAACTTCTCGAAGAATTACCCCAACAGCTGATGTGTATTGCCTTTGTTATCTCAAAAGAGGACCCATATTTATTCTTTAACAAACAATTCAGATTTTCCTTCCATAAAATTTTTCCTACACACTGTTTAACAATAGTAGGTTAGATGCTATCTTAAAATTCTGTAAATTTTAATGCCTTATGCTATGGTTATAACCTCTGCAAACAAAAAGGTTAAATTTTTTTTCTTTTAGAATGATTATCGCCTTTCCTTTTGCATAAATTGTCGTCATTCACTCTTAGGTTCACAAAATATATATTTAAATAATTAGGTAAATAAATATCGTCTTTATTTTTGGAAACATTGAGACTTTATACTCCCCCTCTCCGCTTATACATCCTAAACGTAAAATATATACTAAAATAATTGGTAANTTTCATTTTACTCGACGCTTATGAAAAGCTCTTCGTTCACAGAAACGCATCACGAATAATGATCTGGGACCCATCCTTTATTCGGCTTTGTTTTCCCAGCTTTTCAAGTTGGAAAACTTTTCAGTTATTCACCCATGTAAACATTCACCTGACCAAGACGTTGCGAAAACCGGTCATTAAAAATCTATTTTGGAAGTAACGAATTGTTTACATTTCTTTTAAGAAATAAGAAGAGAGAAACCGTAAAACATACGAGGATGTAACGAAAGGGCCTTCACGTAACACGTTCGACTTCGGTGAAAGCGGTTCCGGGTTCGATTCCTGGTGGGGGCTTACGTGCAAAATAACCTTGGCTGTCGAAGCATTTTTAAAATCACTACTACTACGATATGAAAAGGTGGAGCAGAATTGCGGATCGACGTGTTCCTTAAATAAATATATGGATTGCTTCATACACTTATGATATGTATGGACGAACGATGAAACTCGACCAATCAGAAAGAAGAAAATAATACTTCGTATCCAAATAAACGAAAACAAAATCTGATTTCCTTGGCAATAACTAAGAGAGGACAGTGAAGTCGCTGAGGATTACAATTGTCCAGCGCTTGATATGATCATGGGCTATGATTATGGAACACACATTAATTATGCTTCTACAAATTAAAATAATCCATCCAATAACTAAGAAAGACTACAGACTAAGGTAAGAGGTGTTATCTGGCAAAAACGCCTAAGGACCAAACTTGATATGTGTAGGAGATGTTGACTTGAGTTGAATTCTTCCGAAATGTGTTTTAATTTTGGTATAGTCGAAAGAAAGGTTAGAACCAGAGATGTCAATTTATTTTTGATGATGTCGCTAAAAAGTATTAAAAGAGTCGCTAAACTCATTGAAAATTGGTAAAAAATAAGAAAAGGTAACTTAAACCAAAAGAGAACAGGAAAAGTTTCGTTGTGAATTTAAAAACATAAAGGAAACTTTGGAAAAAGTATCCAAAACACCCAAAAAGAATGGGGAGTAAAAATACATCACTAACCTACTGAAAGTAATGGCCAATATATATAAAAATATAGATACCTTTAACAAATCCAAAAAATAATAACATGGTAAAAATAAAAAACACTCAAAATATATACTCCAAAAATAGTGTACACTATCAATAAATTGCGCACCAAATAAAGTAAAGTGAAACTAAAGTGCATAGTATACACGTTGATTTTAGTTATACGATAAGGAAGAAAGAAAAGGGGAAAACTAATAAATGGAGAAGGAAAACTTTTATAGAAAGCTGAAATAAAAGATTGAGGAAAGCAATGGTAAGAAAATACAAGGCTAGAAAAAAATCATTATGGAAAAGATATGGCATTTTGGAAATGTAACATAGTTAATTAATTTGATTAATATTTCCTGTGACCAATCGTAAAGATGCTACGTTTTGCGCCATTTACAATCCTACGTCGTATGTAGGCCTTCTCAAGCGTCCTCCAGTTCTCTAAGTTTTGAGGCCAAGATACGTTTGAGCACTTGATGATGTCTCTGTTGCATCAGCTGTGAGGTCCTCTTCTTACGTCTTTCTCGTTGTGTCCACTTAAGAGAGGATGTCCAACGGTTGCCGTCTCTTCTCACCCCATTGTTTGCCTTCCTCCGTTTAGGAGACCTGATTTCTTGCGATGTATGTCACTCATTCTATTTTCCTAATCTATGAATTGTATTTTCTGTATTTTCTTGTGTTTTTAAGAATGCAGTTTTCTTCCCCCTTCGTGGTTGTTGGAGACCCCCTGCCACACGCCGGAAGGCGGCTTGAAGGGTACTTATGTGGAATATATAAATTTGCGTTTGTGTGTATGGTGGGTGTAATTATGTGATTCTAAATGGAATGGGTGTGTAATCAAGAAAATATATTTATGTAGCCAAGACTAAAAGTTATAATTAAGCAGAAAGTTGAAAAATATCATTGCTTTTAAAGTTGGAAATATGGAAATGTCAAAAGTAAGTGTTGTGAAAAAGAAAAGTGAATTGTATTAAAGCCGAGGAGTATAAAATTCAATGATGTAGTAGCGACGACAAAATAGTAATATAATAATAATTGATTTCGTCACAATTACGTTCAAGTAAACAGAACTAAATCAATTTTGAATTGGTGACCCGTCAAAAGCAAGAGTTTATTAAAAGTGGTTATAAATTAGACAAAAATTTTTAAAAATTAACCAAAATAATGAAAACGCAATGTCACTCGTCTTTACTTTGGTTGCATTGGAGTGCTAAAATGGGTTTTTGGTTAATTACAGTGTACTAATTACATTATATAAAATAATATATCTTCAGTATTTACTTTACTATACACAACAAATTATCACATGGAATTTACAAAGGATATTGGCAATTTAAACCATTTCAAACGTATACATCGCTAATCTCAAGTAGAATACTTCATTATATCCAACAGGATAAACATTTATCCAATAAGAATTCAACCAGCAAATAATAATGTTTTTCACGCAAGTACTACTATTCGGTGTTCTACGGAATATATTTGGTATCACAATCTATATCGTAGTAAAGAAATAAAAACGCCTTCCATAAAGATAGATATTGACGGCAGACTGATGTATCTTTATTGCGGAAAATCACTTCAAAGTAATCTTACATGGCTAAAAACGTGAATTATATTTATTTTTAAAACCTATATCCCGATTCCTCGCTTTTGATGATTTCAGTTTCTTTTTCAAACTATTGAGAAATACAGCTATTCATCGGTTCTCTTTTGTACAAGAGTAAATGCGTCTAGTAACGTCAATATTTTCCTGATGCATTACTATTTATTGAAAATAAATCTGTTCGGCATCCGGGAAATTCATACGTCTTTCGATAAAAACGTACTCTATTAATTTTCTTCTTCCCTCAGAACTCCTTTCTTTGAAATTTAATCATTTATCCTCCCTCCGTTTCCGTGAAGCTGTATCTTGAAAGCGCCGTGAAAATATTCGAGTCCCTATCAAAAGCCTTTGCAAAAACCTTTGGTTTGGGTCAAAGAAGAGATCTCTAGATTTCCTCCAGCTTTCCTGCGTATATCGTATAACATTGGCTCAGAAACATGCACAGGAGTATACATAAAAGGTTGAGAGAATTTCGAAGAAAGAGTGCTATGTCACAAAGAGTATATCTGAGACGTTTGGCAAATATCTAAGGCTTTATTTTATTTTGGAGATGTTTTTAATAGCGTTTGAGGCTTCTCTTGGTTTAGAAGATTCGTTTTCCGTAACCTACTCGAATATTTTTAGGTAAATTCAGTGACAGATGGTTAATGCGGAGACAATTGTTAAGAAAATTTTCCCTCGGAAATTACAACGAGAATATAAATTTCCTTTGAAATTTTAACTGAACCACCATATTTCGGAGGATGTATGAGTTGGAGGATCGACTAGTTTCCATGTACAAGCGTAGTCGTGCGTCGAAACTAGTTGTGCCTTTTTTTGGTTTGTGTGTGGTATTTTTCAGTGGTTTACTTATTATAGAGGATCTAGTTTCTTTACTAAAGTGGTGCCTGTTTTCAGTTTTTCCTACCCTCATTGAATACCAGAATTTATTTTAAATATCCTTTGCAGGCCCAATAATTAACGTAGTTTAGTTTAATTTTGTATTTTTGTTAAAAAGCTCGTTTTAAATTAATTCCAAATCTTACAAATATATACGCTAATATTTTTTTCAAATATTTTATTTTATCTAAGATTTGTTTCTTCAGTCCATTGTAAGGTATTGACATATATATTTGTTTATTGCCTAACAATCCACATATATTTAATAAGCGCATTGTGTAGAATTTTAAAGACCAGGAACTATGCATAATTTGAAGGTAGAGATTTCATCTACACACACCATTGTTCCTATTTATTAGTTCTTTAGGCCATTTGCAAGTCTCATATACTTAATCCTCTGTACCACCGAGATACTGTTTGCTGCATAAAAATCAATTACTGTTTTAGTTTATTCCGAACTGGATACTGTATTTTTGGGTTAATGTAAGACGGTACTAATTGATCTCAGTTTCGCCCGAAAATAAAGTTGCATATATGTATGTATTTATGTATTTTTGGGAAAATGGAATTCGGTTATTAACTGTTGCGAGCAAAACTGCGTCACAAAACAGAATACTAATCTATAAAGAAGAAACACGGCTGTGATAATACATTAGATCTTCAGATGTGCTCCAAAAATCTGTAGTTTGTAAGCGAACTAACTGTTAGGAAATTTCAACGAGTGGGGGATAGGGGGCCACCGTGGTCGCGCTTTGCAAGTATCGTTCTCAATATGTATTTCAGAAACTACGTAACCATCTTCAAGAGAGAATATAACTCCTATTGATATTTAAATAATAAGAAATTAATTAAATTTGTTGATCTTTGTCATTCCTTTAGAAAAGTTTATCTAGGTCTACTTAAGTGTCTCTAAAATGCGTAATTTGAATGATCGCGTAGAAACTTCGAAAGGGATTTAATAACCTCATCTCACGTAATACTTCGTGAAAGATGCAATAGGAAAACATTCTACAAATATAGCGCAGAATGATATCTTGTTTAATGCTACTGGTATGTGGAGTTGAGTGATGAAAAAAGAAATGTACAAACTTATTTGAGACGTAAATCAGGAAACTGACAGCGATATAAGAGTTTTTATTTCCAAGTTGACTTATCGCGTAGGTGCTCACCTCCCTTTCAGCTATAGGTACTCCTTTCCCCTTCAGATGTTTGGGCTTTTCATTCTTCCTCTCTTAATTCCCGCACTTCCACTCCCAGTGCTCTTCCAATCTTCTCCCCTAAGTCTCCTTTTCACACACCCATCTTCCCTTTTCATTCCCCTGGCGCACGATTCCTCACCCTCTGTCCTCTTCTGGAAGTCCCCAGTGCCATGGCTGTAAACGACTCGCTATCAAAGCACCGCCTTCCGCGTTTTACGGTTCCGCTGTTTTTATGGGCCTTTCCTCTGATCAACGCTTTCCTAGCTTTCCTTCTTTCTCTCGTTCTCTCTTCCAATAAACCGTTTCTCCCACGTAAATGGTGAATTGCAGGAAGGAGCACTAAGGAGAGGAGTTTGTCGGTTAAATGAGGTCCTTCCTGTAGCAGAATCGTGGAAGTGTCGACGCTTAAGTTGCCCTGCTTTCAGCTTCTGACATAAAGACCACACGAAAAGCTAGGCATTGTCCGAGACCTTTCATCAATCAGAGTCATTGTATGCTATATATCATATGTCTATTCCAAAATGTATTTATTTTCTCTTTATTGTTATCATTTTTGACGAGCTTGAGGAGGTCGATATGTCAGGAATACAGTGGTAATTCACACGATTAATTCGTTCTAGATCGAATCTCGAAACCAGGATCGGTTTTCCATTACGTCCCTCCTGTTTTTATGGTTGGTATCTTCGTTCGTATGAGACCAAAATGTTGGAAGGAGGAAGTTCGTATGTCGGAAAGTTCGTATGTAGAGCGGTCCCCATGTCGGGGTACAACAAAATAGGATTACTTAGTAGGATTTCGTAAGACTCGATCTTGTGAGTCTCAGCTGGCATTTTTAGTACACGATATCCTAAAATCTGCCGAAAATAAAAGACAAGTTGACGCGGTATTTTTAGATTTTTGGAAGGCATTCGATAAGGTCCCACATCATAAATTATAGTACAAATTAAAAGTTGCGGGAATCAATGCAGAGGTAATAAATGTGATAAATGACTTTCTCTCTGATAGAGAGCAACGCGTAGTACTGGACGGAATTAGTTCTAACGTGGTTAACGTGACCTCGGGCGTCCCGCAGGGTAGCATAATCGGACCGTTACTATTTTTAGTATACGTCGCCGAACGTTAAGGGAATATTTAAAAGTTAGAAGATTTCAACAAATGATTGATTTACTGGATAAATTTAGAGAAAGCACGTTCAGGGATGATGTAGACAATATATTGTGTTCACAGTGCTACACAGGCCGTTCAGATACTGCGAGAAAGATCAGGGAAATAGATGCTGGAACAAATCAATTCAAGAACTCATTTTTCCACGAATGGTACGCGAAAGTAATCGATTAGGGAAATAGAGTCATGGTGCATGCACCCCCTGCCACACGCCGAAAGGCGGCTGGCACGGTACTTACATAGACATAGGATAATGGATAAGATGGTGATAGGACGTCCTAGAAATCATATCTGTAATTATGGAATCCAAAGCACTTATGATTTTTTTGTCTATGGTAAAAATTTTATATTCCATTTTTAAATTCTAATCTTTATTGTTTTATCTCAGTTCTTGGTTGTAAGTCGTATCAGAAATCCTGAAAACATATGTTGCAGATTATTAATTTATGTCTAAATCAGATCATTACTAAATAAGATCTATTATCTTATATTTTGCGTTATGACTTCAACTCACGTACAGCTGTGTGCTGTACTATTTATACTCGAGAGAATCGTTGATGGGTGTACGTCACGTTAAGCTACGAGTAGCTAGTATAAACCTGCCATGCTTTATCTTCAGCGCAGGCGACGCAGTAGTGAATGTATTCATTTTAATTTTGTTGCTAAAATACCGGGAGGAGGTATATCCGTAAAAATGAGCTCACCAGTAAATAAAGATTCCACGCTCCTATGATTTTGGTCAATGGTTCTCAAAAACTTTCTAATTAACTCTTAACTAGATTTTGTGTGGCAAAATTGACGTGTAGCTTAAAAACTGTAGTATTAACCCCTGTTTGAGGACTATGAATGATTTTTGTTACTTCATTGGAAAATTTATACACCTATCTCTACGGCAACTTTTTTGTTTTGTTATCTCTAAATTAACTTATCTACTCAAAGAAATGCAAGTAAAATGAGAAACTGAATTTGCTTTTCATGAAAATATGCACTTCCTAAGGTTGAAACCCAAGCTCATTATGCACTCAGATTTCAAGGAATGTACTAAATGTCGCAGCATCTTATATTTAATCATAGTCTCTGAAAGGCTTTCATATCCGCGAATCAATAATTCTATTGTCACACTCACCCACGTAATAGGACGTGCACGTACATGTTTCTCCTTCGAAGAATGTAGCGTTCCCTGTCCCATAATTCCTCTTGTCATTCGGCATTCGTTGTTCCTAAGTGAACATACCCAGACATTTGATTTTGTTCAACGAATTTTTGTTGTCTTTTGCCCTCTATTCATTTACCGAAGAAAATTGTGATTTAACTGAACAAATTTGCGTATTTCACGAAAACTTTTATCTCTTTATTGGTTTGGATCAGAGGCGTAGGCAAGTGGGTGGTTTCGGGAGTTCAACCCCCTCCCCATGAGGAAATAGCCAACAATAAACGAAGGCACGCGAGAGGATGGCCTCTTGCAATTATGCCATGAAAACTCCGGTGGAGATTCACAGGGTATGCACGTTAAAATAAATCGGTTTAAATTTTCATTTGATTTTGGGCGGAAGTATTCCTGCCCCTGGATTATAGGTAATGCAGTACTCAATGGACAAATTCTGGCTACGCCCTTGTTCTGGAATCTCCGAAAATGACATCCACGTTAGTAGGAAAGTGGTTGAAGAAGGGTAGGATGCTAACCGTGGTTGAGTAATTGAAAAACGGTGAATGACTAATTACTTAAGAATGTTTGTAGAATAAGGGAACGGCGGGAGTGGCAGGGTCTGGAAATTAACCTTATTGTTTAGCGGAAGAAACTAGCGAGGAGTGACTCAGGAAATGGTGACTATTAGCCGAGTTGTAACCGCAATTAGGCGTTGAGGGACTTCCATAGCTTTCGAAGCCATTAAAATACTCTCTCTAAAATGGGTGGTGCTATGGGAAAAGGTTTGAATTCCGAAGTGTGACCATTTCACAGAAGATAATGGGGAGGTATTAAATATTCTTAATTGAATAAATTACTAACTGTTTCCTCCCAAACTTCCACCTTTTCAACTGTATGTAAGTCATTGTTTGGTATTCCTTGACCAAACGATAGTGTTGTAGCGTAGAAACCACAAATTTTGTGGAAACCTCATCCAATTGAAATTTATTTCATTAAGAACCTAATAATTTGACGACGGGTGAAAAATTACAAGTGAAAATGTAGGGTTTCATTACCTGAGAGCGTATGACATGCATCTTCCACTTAAAATCTTCGTAAGGTATTCGGCCACACTATTATTGTAAGAAACAAGAAGGCAGAAGTGGCAAGGGCATCTGTTCAGGGTGATCAAGTTGGATTATCTGACTCTGGCATTAAGTATGTGACCAAGGCCTTTATGGGGTTGTTATGCGGCCGTCGTCTTTAGGAAAACGACCTCATTGAGGTCTATTTTGAGGTGAATAGATGGGATATAATAGAAGTTAATCTTAGCTTAAACTCTCTCAGAATCCTTGAAAGCGAGAAGATTTTATGTATAGTTATCTCCGAAAACCTCTAATTAAACCCTATTATATTGCTTTGTATACCCATTCCAATGATCTTGGCATAATCGTTGCCTTAATATCCTAAATTCAAGTAGAATCTATAGGCCATAGAAGATATAAATACCGAAATATCATACTTTTACGAAGTAAAGTATCTGACTTTTAAGGAAATATTTAATGCTGTATAATTTACGCGATAAAATTTGTTTACCTTCTTTAAAAACAGTTATATCGTTATTTATGCCATGGCATACTTATCTAAACGTCTATTTTATTAATTCTGTTAAATTAATGATCAAACTAGGAATTAAGGCTTCCAAAATTTAAACGAAAGACGATGGCTAGCATCGCGATATGGTTCTTTTAAGCTCTGCTGCTTTTCTTCAAGGAATACATTTTATGATTAATATAAAATTTTGGGGCGTGCGTATTTCGGTTGTAGCTACACTCTGCACTAAAGTTGAATTCTTGTTTTTTAGTTTCTTTTATGTCCCAAAAAACTTTTCTTTCTCTTTTTATCAATAACGTCTCAGATGTAAGGCGATTATTTTCCCCATGCATTTCTACAAAATTCGATCAAATAATTACAGTAATACCTACGGTATTAATGCTAAAAACATCTTACTTATTGAAGAAAACGTATCGTCTTATGAAATGCAGAGAAAGAACTGAAGTATTTTTCTATCGACCGGCATCAACTGGTCACACTTTGCGACGAAGTTGTAATCTATCTTTCAATGAGATTTAATATCTGCAAAGGCAGAT
Organism: Ladona fulva; assembly: GCA_000376725.2. NCBI lineage: Eukaryota > Metazoa > Arthropoda > Insecta > Odonata > Libellulidae > Ladona > Ladona fulva. The sequence continues at coordinate 449,169 of KZ308744.1, forward strand.
GGAGTAGTCTTTCCCGCTTCGTAGAAAAGTTATTTCTATCATCCTTTACAATGTTCTCTGTCTCTTGTAGATTATTTAACTGGTCAGAACTGTACAACCTACTTCTTCGACATCTCAGTATCTGACCTGGTTATTTCGGCGTACATACTTCAAGCAAAATAAAAATCTGAATTTCCTCAAACCTTTAAAAAAATTTAAGACACCACTTCTTTTATTGATTGATGAAACTTAATTTATCAATTAAGGTTCATCAATCGTTAAGAATTTGTCAAGCTAATAGATTGTTTTCAATATATTAGGAAGTATTCCCATACGAAAAGGAAATCCCTGTGAAGCAGCTGTTTCAATTTTCACATTTTTTTTATTTAAAATGTTAACTTAGGTTTCAATTCAATTTTAGTTTCAATTCAATTCAACTTTAGTTTAACTTTAGTTTCAATTTATAATCTATTCTCAGCCAACATTTATATATATATAAGAATGACAAACTTTACTACAACATGATATTTTATTTAAGACATTCATTACAGTTCATAAAAATGCTATTAGTATTATCTTTTACAAATTAAGTAAAAATTGAATCAGCTTAATAAATTGACACTCCAGTTTTTAGCTAGAGTCCATGGCGCGGCATCCCATTAAGATCAGAGCATCTCTTCCACACCACCGTATATAATTTTTCTGGGTTGGTTTTTCTTGTTTATTATCGACAAGACCTTTGTTGTTCCTCTGACCATCCTTAACTACCTGTAACCTGCTACGATACAGTGACGTATGATATCTTGATTTATACAACAACATTGATGAATAAAATACACTTCCTGAAGGAAACCTTTTGGTCATGCTTCCTGACTCAGGATCTATCCATGGTTTTATATTAAACACTTAAAGTTAAGTAAATATCAGGTCGGATAAATAGATCAATGAGCAAAGACCCGGTTATGGATAGATATGTTAGGAGTTTAGTGGTTATGGCAGCCCAAGATCTGTTAAATAAGATTCCGGATGAAGCAGATTTTGCTCTTACGTTACCTTTTAAATGCTGTTTTCAATACTGTTTCACCGTGTTAGTTATTCATCGTCTTATTTTATAGGCTAGTCATCTTACCTGGATATAGTTCTCAATGAGCAATAGAACATTTTACCGACAAAAATTTCAAGAGCCCAAGGATCATAAAATGTGTATTCCACTCTAATTTCCTCTGGTAATAAATTTCCATGAATATGAATTAATATCTTACGGATAAGGATGTCTAGGGAATATATCTCGAGCGAATTCTACGTAGAGCAAAGATCGCTTTTGCGGCAAACGTGTTTGAAAATAACGTCAGTTTCCCAGCATGTACACTCAAAACCTGTCCTTGTCACCCTTTTCCCCTCCCTTTGCGGCCCATCCCGGAAGATAACAGAGATCTGAAAAGGGGTTTCCATTTCTTTTAATCAGCTAATGGAAGGGCTGCTCTGCTCGTTTCTCTGGCAGTCTTTTCGAATCCGAAGACAGGTGCCTTCTCGAAAAACGCCGTTTCTTCGAGTAAGCCAAACAGTTCATCGTTCCACCCACTTATTTCCAGAATTCGGATAACGAGGGAAATAATTTTGCGCGTCTGCGGTTATTAAGTACTCACAAGTCCGCAGTGCTTCAAAAAGTAAAATTCAAGCAATACATTACAGAAGATGATTTTCAATATATTGATCAAAATTTCATGTCAATATTGAAGTAGTGTGTCGGTTTTTTTTTAATATAGGTTGATAGATATCACAAATCTTTCGTAATTCCGTTTTAAAGCAAGTATTACATTATGTTATGCTAATCAATGTGTCATAATGTTCTGCGCTGATTGCTTGAAAGTCTTGTTAATATAACTATTTAAGAAAGAAATGTCGATAATAAATGTTCGTGCAATAATCAAATACTTAAATCTATTAAAGTTCGTATCAAAATTAATATTTCTATTTGAGATGCTAATGTGAACTCGAACTGCAATAAATAAGGATTTTTTTCTTACGTAGAGTACGAGGAAATAAGATGGAAAAATAATTCATTAACAATCATATTATCATTCAATTCGTTAATCTATTTTTTACTTTCTAGATTATTAGCTTAGGGTGAAGTAGAATGATCCTTGATATATATCCAATTTCCATTACGTATTTCAAACGTCATATTTTTCATATAAGATAATATTCCCATTTTATATCCAATTTCCATTACGTATTTCAAACGTCATATTTTTTACGTGAGATAATATTCCCATTTTAAATATGACTCACTTTACAGAATTAAATTCCAGTAGGCGGTCGCAATAAAAGATGAGTAACTCCTCCTCCTGAATGGCTACTGAAATAGGTTAGTCTTACTTGGATTAGTATGAACTCAGCTACTCCTAGATTATAATCATACTATATGGTTATTAGATTTCTGGCGGATTAATTACTTTAATGATCCTATTAAACAGTCTTTAATTAGGTTAAATCTGATTTGTAGTAATCACCAAATTTTAATTAATCATTCCTTTATATGAAAGTAAAACAGAAAAAAATTGATTTTCTCCTTCTACTATAAGCCGGACGCTTTTTTTCTGCAAATAAGAACTAAATTAAGGCATATATTTTTCTTAATTTGTATTCCCATATCATTTAATATTATATCAAATTAATCTTTAAGCCATCCTTGTCTAGGAATTAAAACTGTTAGTATCGATAAGATTAAGGAAACAAAGTATCTCTTCCATATAAATGATGACCGTCATCGTCAAAATCGGTGGTGTGTAATAAATTTTGTGGAAAACACGAAGCACGTTTCTGAGTTGTTTTAGACTATTTCTTACAAATTATGTTGATTGTTATTCTACCGAAGGTCGTATCTACCAAACAAAAATTAAGATATTTTCCCAACCCGCGAATTTTTCTCGTAAAAACTCAGCTTTGAACATTAAAAATTATCGCACAATGTAAAATAGCACGCATTATCTCTTCCTCTCCCGCTAACCTCCATTTATTCTCTTCTCCTTTGTTTCATTTGGAAACTTTAGACCTCGTGTTTCGTAAGCCCCGCTTCAGGAATGTGCCCCAAGGAAATTCACGAATTTTCGGGTCGGCGTCAACAACTTTACAGTTCTTTTCAAGAGTACACTTCCACGAGAGAATTCGTTCCAACAGCCCCACAAGTACGAGTACTTTCCTTACTCCCTTCTTAACAACTAACGCTCTTCTTAAGGTTACGGACGAAACTCAACAGAATGACACCCTTATGAACTTAGCATGATTTCATAACACTATGGAAGAAATTCAAATGCATGTACCAATCGATGGACTGTTATTTTTGACCCGTTCAATGAAGAGAGTTGAACTCATAACCTGCAATGCGTGGGAACGATAGTCATAAAGACACACTATCTAATAAATATAAACTTGGTTATCCCTAACACCAACCCGAACCTCGCCATTCCAAGTAATCCCAGTCAACCTAAACTCAGAATTCGAACTATCTCCGTCATAAAAAGCTTAAATATATTGTACATTTATGAAAGTATAATGATGATTTGTTAAACTAAAACGTTAAGCTAATATAAATTGTCAATTGAACTTAACTTGTGAGAAGGTGAATCGATGTAAACTAATGAAAATGAAACTATCGGAAAAGGTTCAAATAATAGTGAAGATATTCGAAGCTTTTGCTCGAACAAAAGTTGGGAGTAAACAGTGCGTCCGCTATGCTAATTTCAAATTTCCGCGCACGTTATATGCCAGTAACCTTTGACCAACGTATCATTTATAAGAAATAATTATATATTGAGAGTCGGAGAATTAGTTTTATCTTAGAAAATATTTGGAATTTTTGTCGTACACTTTCAAAAGCTTTTGCTTTTCATAACGTATCAGAATCTAACAAAGAGCGGCGCTTTGGTTGTAAAGGTAATATGATGTTAACACTGTTCAAACAGCTTAACAGAAAATGCCTCTATCGCTTAGAGGTCTGTCTTAACCGCCAAATAATTGTTTTAATTTAAATTTAAAAAATGAACTCAATACTCAATGGGCAATTACTTTTCGTTACTTGAATGAAAGTAGATCTCTCTACCATCATCGAGACGCTCACATCTGCAGCTAATGAAAACATGCTATATAAATTACCTGTACTCCTCAGAACATACGACTATTTACATTTGTAACTTTCATTAGATTTAATATCACTCGCAAGAATTAAAAGATGTTTGTTTCGAGCATAATATTTATTGTATTGCCAATACTATATTTTTATATTAGAAACTACCTACAAAAGAAAGTGGGGTGTAATTACGAGGATTTGTGGAATATAATCACGGCTGTAGAAGTCTTTGTAGTTGTAAAATAGTAATAGTAGTAGTACCTTATTGGCATACAGAATTCACATCATTTTCAGTAGGCATACTGATATCTCGTCATACTAAACTTATTTTACAGTTGTACAATATTTTAAATATTACAACACATTCTTCCCTCAACATCACGTTAATATTCCATCATACTATAAATATCAATAGCATAATGTGATAATATTATTTAATACATGTAAATAACTCATTTCATACCACGTCTTTACAATAAAGTATAGATTATACAGTTATAATACTCTATTCCTCTAGTATTAATACACGAGATCGCACCATTTTATCAACGCAATGTACAACGTTATATATAAAGCGAAATATACGAGTACGTTAGCTATGCGATAGATGTATTAGGGATGTTTGTTATGCGTTGCATTAGGGCTACTCTAAGAATTCTTTTATTGACGAGAAACATTTTTCTATCAACAATTTCGTTCAATTCTTGCAAAAATAGATGAAAATAAAAAATAAACGTTTCCCTAAGTTCAGTTGGTAAGTTGTTGAAAATTTTAATTTCCATTTTCATCGGGCAATATTCATATAGTTGTAGTCCATGTATTGGGAAATTTATTAGCTCTTTATTTCTTGTATCATGATGATAAGTTGGTTCTAATCTTATTAAGTTAAACCTCATGTCGAAATTTCACAAAGTGACAGTTTCTAGGAATGTAATTTTCGAAATCTTTACCTTGGAAACTCTTTCCCTAAATATTTGTGTAACAAATTTTGCCGTTATTACATATTAAGTAATAAATCCCTTACAACATCATCTGTAAATGCTCTGATGCAACAAAATACAACATTTACACCGAAGCTTATCTCATCAGTCATAATCCTTTGAGGTGAATTTTCGACGAAACATTCGAGATGAATATCGATGCCTATCCTTGGAGAAGTCAAGGCACACACTACTCGGATGCATTTCCTTTGAACCGTTGGTTATTTCAAGAGCGACAATTTTTCTTCCTCTTCCGACCAAGAATGATTGAACGCGTGTATGCAGAAGGATGTCATCTCTCTTCATTCGGGGAAAGTTAGGTCAACGGCCCCGTAGTGAGGGAGAATTAAAAGTGGAACGCGTCGGAAAACGTTCTCCTTTACCTCCCGCGGGCCGTTTTGAATGCTCCGTCACGTACCGTGCCCGCATTTAATTGCCTCCCAAAGATATACGCAAGCGGAACGCTCGTTGTTCTGAGCCAACCGAAATGTTTGACTTCGCAGCTTACTGGGGCATTAAGGAATAATTCTATTTAAATGCTTCGAAAGAAAGGAGTGCGTGGGGTCTAATGGCCGGAAACAAACTATCCTTGAAAACATATGAAAGCTGTTGTTTTCTCTCATTTACGTTTCCTTTGACATTCTCTCTTAATTTTTAGCGACGCTCTCTTTGTACTTCAAGGGCACAAACGATTCTTGTATGTTCAAGTAAAATAAGTTTGTTATCTACAGATATGCTGAATTTTAATATAAATCAAGAGTTAGTTAAAACGTAAACAAATGCATAAAACCACAATAACTTTACTTTTTCAGACGAGTGCTTTTTAGTATTTGGTTATCTTTAATCAAAATTCGTATATTTTTTTGAGAAAAAGAAGTCTTTTGGTTGAAGTTAGAAAATATTTATTTTTAATGGTAAATGGAATGGTGGGATTTATGATCAAGTCTAAGACGATTAGTTACTACAGTATCACTACTTGGTGAACCTTCCACCGTTTTCCATTGGTCTTATATATCCCTTAATAATTCGCTTCCCTTTCTGCTCAAAATGATTCTTTAATAATGTAAACTAAAGCCCTATCTTTGACTGTAAAATTTAAACCGCGTGGCTTCCTTATCGCTAGATATTTTGTGAGACATAAATTTGTGATATATAAGGTCAAATAATACGCATTTAGTATTGATGCACGTTTTTCAAATTAAGTTATCTCTACTAGAGACCAAATTTTACAAGGTGAGTAACATGATTCATAAGCGTCTGAAAAGCAGGCCTGAACTAAATATGGCCCGATAGGGTTGACCCTGCGTCCCTCAGTAAGTTTGGGGAATTATCGCTATTTACTCGGAAATTCTTTTAAATTTTCGAATTACTGACAGTAATAAGAAATCAGCTGTAGAAGAGAAGTTTTGAGATTATCAATCTCTCAACAAACTCCAAGTTTCAGAAAAGGAACAAATTCTTCGTATGACTTTTGACAAATAAGTAGGGATATTTTTTTACCAGAAAATAACTTTCAATTTCATGAAATTTTCTTGATAATATCCATGTGGCTTCATCGGCGGTGTATTCTTTTGCCGATGAGGGAAATGTTAGGAAATACATGCATACACTTTTGATTTGGTGACCCACTTTTGATTTGGTTTGTGTAGAGTTGAATTTTGAAGTATCTGGAAGGTTTCATATTTTTTATATTAAAATAAATATTCTTCGTAAATTATTAAAATAACGTTAATTTTCCCAAATATTTCTTCTGCGGCAAGCGAGCGTATCACGTAATATCTTTTACTCTAGTAAGATGTGCAGGTCTGCTCTACAATACTTCGATTAATTAATTTTTCATATCTTCTTTAACTGTTAATTTAAATATAAAAAAGTCGTGCATACAATCCAAGTATTATTGGTAATCCATTTTGATGTTCCTTTTTTCTCTTTATGTATTCTTTGGGAATTTTAAATTTTAACTTCATTTACATTGGTGTGTTATTGGGTTACCCAGATTGGGGTTCTTACGACCTTCTATCATTCCCTAGTTTTTGGTGTGAGCTTTTCGGTGTTTTTTACTCTCATTATCTTTTTTATGATCTCATTATCATTATCTTCCACTATAAATTTATCTGTTTCCTTTAGTAGGATTAAAAACTATTTTTAACCCATCCTTTGACATCTTCCTTTGGTGGAATTTTTGTGTGTATTTTACTTATTTCTCTTTATTCTTTATTATTTTATTTGATGAAATTTAATCGATATATGTTGTTAAATCTGAATTATATTTATTATACATTCTCAACTTCTATTTTTGTCTGTATTTTACTGTGTCGTTTAACTATGGATAGTAATAATTAATAATAAGGCAAACGAAAATTATTGATAGATTAAAATATTATATATTATGACTGTAACACTGAATCAATCTAGGAACACTATATAGTTATAGGCTATATTTCGACCGCACTATAATAGCAGATAAAACGATACATCACAACAGATATTATATTACCTTAATAGATAAAGAAAATTAATTTGTATTTTTGTTAGAGATATCAAACCCATCAACAGATAATATTGAAAGAATAATATACGAAAATAGAAACAAATATCAAGACCTGGAAAGCTAAATTTTAAGTTTCTAGAGAATGAAAAAAGTTAAAATTGTACCCATAGTGTAATCAACCATCGGCATAATCCCAAAGTAGTCTCTTCGATAGTCTAAATACGTTAAGTTTAAGCAGCAACATATTCCTTAAAATTCGAAAGGCAGTCATCATTTTAACATTTTTAGAGAAAAATTTTAAGTTGGGAATGAAAATAAATATTTTAATATTTGTATAATTTTAATTGTAAATAACTATTTTACGAGTAATTTTAAAGTAATCTCTCTGAGAGTACTTTGTATTTTTACCGTACCCATGATTCTCCCAGCAGAACTTAGAAAGAAAGGAATAATAATATCAAAACTGTCCCAATAATAATTCCAGTAACCGGTGTAGTGCCTAAAATATTACGTAAATGTCTCGAAACTATTGGAGTAGAAAATCAAATTATTGTTCATCTACAAAAACCACTATAGTTAGTACTAGCTCCATGGTAGGAAGATTTTTAAATTACTGCTAAAAGAGCAATTGAGGGGTAATATCAATTCCAATGAAGCCCAATGAAATAGTTATCCAATTTAATCCATTTATTTTATGGATCCACTTCTTGCCAGTTCACCAGTATTAGCTAACGTTCCAGGTCCATCTCGTGCCAGAGGTCAACAAACTCTGACAAGTTCCGGATTCATTGGCTAACTTGAGGCGTCGCATAACACACATTCTCTTCCTACTCCCGTATTAACGAATCCGGAATGAGCGGATCTTAGGAAGACAGCTCCAGAGGAGCAGATGTCGGCTTCTTGGCAGCCACTCGAAAGGAATCGCTCCGTCTCGGTAGCTCGATTCTGCTTTTCCGTCTCTTCCTCATCATTTCCTCCCCTTTAAGATAACTTGTTTTCTTACGAGCTAGCTGCGCAGATATTTTGTGATTTTACGATAAGAGGGAGCTTCCGGGATCCATGATGCTAGGTTCTACATTCCTTCTTGTGAGGTCCTCAAGCGTGCAGGCAAATTTCTTATCTGCGCAGTCTTAGGTTACATTTACACTACAGCGAGACTCTCAGTAGATGACATCCATCTTCTCGTCTAATTACAAAAACTCTTTGTGCGTCCGTAAGGTCTGACACAGCGAGGCAAGGTTGGCAAAACCAATTTAACGGCTGGTTCTCACCAAGATTTAACTAAAAGGAACTAATTCTCTCACTTTATTACGGTCTGAATAATAAGACTAGAGAAGTAGCGTTCATCAAATTAAAAGCTAAGATCGTACCGAGTCTCGAGAATGCATATCTCCAAAAGTTATGCAGAATTTTACTTAAGGTTATCGTCAAAGGAATGCAAGATTCAAAAGATTTCCTTCAAAAGTATGGATTGAAGATTAAAAGCTACTTGTTATTTTAATTTTAATGTTGTGTCTATTTATCGATTCTCTACAATTTTTTGTGGAAATGTATTGGACGTGATACTGATACAGAACTACAGGAATCTATCTCATAATATTATATATAATTAGTTAAATGTTTTGTAAATACAAGCCTTAGTGTTTTATCTCTCCTTGAACAGCATTTTCTCTGCTAAGCAGTAACGTGTTTCTGATATTTCTGCATGCTGTCACCCCGATACATATACAAATACTCGAAAGTAAATTTAATTCATTAATAAAATTGAAAAAGTGACTGAAGTTTAATGAAACAAATCAGTAATATACATTAAATAAATTATCGGCTTTAAGCATACCATTTCTTGCCGAACTTGGTAACCTATCTCACATCATGTCAAATTCGTATCTTGTTTTCGATAGTGTAAGGTAAAAGAGACATTTTTATGCCTGAAGAGGTTTGAAAGAGCTGCACACATCACGCACGAAAGAATTATTTCCTCTTCATAGAATATCTCGGCGTTAATATACCTATAGCTGGTGGGAACGTACTGTCAATCAACTCCCTGAGCAATCTTTCTAAAGTGAGAAAATGTCACATTAAACTCTTGAAAAAGATTAACAAACTGAGATTCAAGGGTTTGATTTACGTTAGCGGATATACGTATTAAACATGCTATTTTATCTTTTAAATCGATTATAGAAAGATCGAAAAAAAATTATATATATGGTTTCATGAGCTTTAATTTATTATGATCGCCATGATTTTATCTTCTATACAGCACAGTATTAAGTGATATTACACACAATGTGATCAATTTATATTTGACTTAAAAACGCTGTAAATAAAATGCAGACTTGAAAGGATAGATTAATCACCAACCGGAAGCATTCCTTCATGCAAATCTTCGACGGTAGGAAATTGAACCTAATATGTGAACTGCTTCATGAAATATGAAAGGATTCTTTTTTCTCCCTACGTTGGTTCAGCCATCAAATTTGTCCCAATGTTGACACGGATATAAACGATCCCTCCGGAAGCATTTGCCGCAGCAGATAGAGAGAAAACCAAAGCGTTAATTGAATAACGGATGTTGTGATACGAGCTTCGAGACCTTTAATGGAATTGAAGGATTATTTCGGATGGAACGTAGCATGAAAGAGAAAGTACCGATGGCAGAAAAACATTTCCATGTTTGAGAAAAAACTAATTTTTTTACTACGCATGATTTTCTCTTGCTTGATATTAATGCGTGTCAGTATCGATTTCAGTGGGTTTACTTCAAGATCGAGTATATGTATCATTCAAAACGTATAAATTATACTGCAAATCCTAAAATTTAAAAATTTTGACTCCACCAAGTGTTTAATCTTCTTATTTAGGATTTCAAAAAGTGTTTTTTCTGTGCAAAAGTGAAAAACTGTCTATTTCATAGCATACACATTGAAAGAAAGAATTATCAGTCGTTTCCACTCTGCTGTAGAAATTATTAATTATTCTTTCTGTCGATATGATTCGATAAGTCGTTTGATGTATGTCGGTAAAGCATTTATCCCAAAGGTCGGTCGTGACCTCATCCCCTCTACCATCAGCTACGAAGAGCTAGGAGAGGCTTACTGGGCAAGATGAGGAGTGCGGTAGTTTGCTTTTGCTTTCGTCACTGAGCCGGAATGCTATAAGCAGGAAAAGCTCATGTTAGCACAATGAATCTATGAGTAACACTTTTCGTAAAATTTCATAAGGGGAAACTCAGTAGCTTTCATATAATCACAGCGGTGAACAAGACTGAGACAAATGTAAATGATAAATACATTTTTCTCTATCGTGTACCAAAAGACAATAGAAAAACGTTCCATTCGTCAAGATATGGTAGCAGGACCGTTTCGTATATCATATAAAGATATCAAAATGCCTAATGCGAATATCATTTTCTCACATTCTTACGAATCTCAACTGGTTTACCTGGAGAAAGAACTTTCCAGGCTGTGTCGTTTCCGGAAGTTCCGTACTATTGTTATAAGTGCCCTCGAAACGATTTACGTATTTTTCTTAGAGCTAATTCGTATTCAACAATAATTCGTTTTCTTTGATTCTTAGTCAACAATAATCCATCAAGCTAATAGCTGAGAATAATAAGAGCTTGATGTAAGTTCAGGTCACAGTGGAGAAAAAACATCCGTTAGAAAATGTCGTCTCTTCGTATTTCCTCGATTACTGAAATACTCCCGAAAAGCCTTAAAAACACCTGGAAGATTAAAAAATCCGGAAGCGAACCTCGCGTTTGAATCACAAAAATAGAAAAAGACTTGAAAGAAACGGAAGCAGGTCGAGTGAAATTACGGTTAATTGGGAAGGAGCGTTTTAACGAGGGCCCAGCAGCACACCGACAGAAAAGGTGCTTGGGAGTGACGAGCGAACGAAAAACGCGAAAATAAAAATCGGTCGACGCGACGGCTTTTGTGGGAGGCGATCTGATGGAAAGAGGAAGTAAAGGAAGAGGTTTGTGAGGGGATGAGGATTATTCCTCTCGAAAAATGAGATCAAACATGGATGCTTTGGGAGTGGAAAATTTGCATTATAAAATCAGACGAGGGAAATTTCCCATTCATTTACAAAGGAATCCGTGCGTCGCTTGTTTACGAAAGCCTGATTAGAACATAACGAGTAACGTAGCTTTGGCCTGGCCTTTATAATTAGATATTGCTGAAACCTGTCGCACCAAAATAAAATTTTGGTAAGGAGTAGAAGACATCGCGTTTCATCCTTCTTCTTCATAATAAAGCCGTATTCCTTAAGTGAAAAAGAAATATCTTTCTGGAAACCGAAGACAGTCTTGATCGATCTGACTTACAAGTACCGCGGTTTGTGGTCCAAAGTAACGCCTCATTATTAGTATTGTTTATCAACATTTATATTTTTTCAAACTCTAATCCTCCATCTCAAAAAGTATTCTTAAAGATAACTAAAATGTTATCAACGTTTAACTTAAGCAGTATTGCTCGAATTTCTAATAAATCACTTATGGTATTTCTAATTAATTTTTCTTTGAGTTTATTAAGCTAGCTGGTAACAGAATAGAGATGCTTTAAAGTGGGCAGGAAGTTTTGTAAAAACTTAATTCAAAAGCGTAATCGTAAAAGTTGTATTTGATGTCGTTTGCCGAATAGTTGGTAGAGCCCAACTAATAATGATCAGGTTAAGTAAAGCTAAACTAATTTCTTACTCAGGAGATTTATGAATAAATAATTGGTTCAAATACTTTCTTCCCCACTTTCTCTTTTTGTATGCGTCTAGTAGCATCCTCTGAAAAATCAGATATCTGTTTGAGTTTAAATTCTTATGTTTTTCTGCGAGGGCTGTATGATAAGTACCCGTGTCTAGTGATTGATGGCGCCACTGACACAAAATATGTATGCCATAATTTAACGCAATCTTTAGATATATGACTGTCAAAATTTCAGACATTAATCGAGTAGTTTTGTTTTGATAGC
>KZ308745.1:0-10503 GCA_000376725.2 Ladona fulva
TCAGAAGGATAATTTTACATTTATTCGGACAGCTAAGCTGAAAAATTCAATATTCATTTCTTTAATATCAAGACTACTGCAACATTTTATACTCAGGACAGTTAAGCAATTTATGCTAAGGTATATATCAAACGTCAATTAAAATTATTGAAAGTTCTCTCGCATTTTGTTTCCCGAAGCATGAATCAATGGAATCCCCATTGAAAATATCTATACCAAATTAAACCCACCAGACCATATCCATATAATGGAAAATTATCGTTGACTATTGAATGGAGAATAGAAAGGGAAGATCATGGAAACCCGTTATTAAATTTTAGATCCAAATCTTTTTCTTACTCAACGACCCAAAATTAAAACTTATTCTTTCGTAGGAAATGCTTATTGCAATCCATTTATTATGTTATGATTTCTTCTACTCATGAATTTTCTGTCCCAAAAGGGTATGTTTAATGGTTTTGCATTGACGGCTCAATCATTTAGAGCAGCGATCCTGCAAGCTGAAGATCCGAGTTTGAGTCCCGATCCTGTCATTCATTTAGAAATATTTATAATCTCGCTCTTCATCGTGCAATGTTATAATTATCTATTTCCAGAGCAGTGTGTATTTTTACCGATCAGAAAGGGAGGGTTTACGTTAGATCGTATTCTTTAATCGTTTACGTAGAGTTTCTTAAATAATTGTAGTACAGGTGAGTGAATTATAAATGTGATTTTGGTGCACGTTCATATCAATCTCTATTGCAATATTCATGATAAATGAGAATATTATTCATTTATAATAATATGCAAAAAATAATATACCTAACGTAGAATCTGTCGGCTAAGGCAAATTAATGTATATTTTTAGACATATTTATACAATTTTTTGTACATATTTTTATCCTTATTTTCATACATATTTTATACATATATTTATAGGCATCATCCTTATTTGATACATATTCGTATACATAGTTTCATACATATTTTGGTATATATTTTTATGTATATTTTCAAATGTATTTTTATGCATACTTATCTGAATGCTGTATATATTTTTCGCTTCAATATTTCGTGCATCGAGATCAATTCGAAATCAATTCATACATCTTTCATATCTTTAAGTGTTCTACCTTTGGTTTTACTCTTTGAATCAGATCATATTGCCGACATTTTCGACAAAACTTTACTTACAGGCGATGTTAACCAATCGTATAAGCTTAAGGTTATACTGCGACTGGCTTAGATCAAAACATTTTAACGAAATCTCGCGGATGTTAGCTTGGTTCTTGTCATTTTTTAAGATATGAAGTAGGTGTGATGTATTCGAATGTATTTGATAGAGTATTTACCTCTATTACCTGTGGTTAAGTTGCTGAGTATTTAGAGTATTCTCGGTTTGTCTAAATACTTTCAACTTTAAATTTTAAATTCATACCTTTTTCCTGTTCTTAGGGACAATAACAAAGATAGCAGAACTTATAACTCCCACGTTACAAAAAGTAACAGTAGCGCCCCATTAATTAGTAGATAATTTTTTTATTCGTATTTTAGAAGCTCCTTCTCTTGAATCCTCCGCAAACTAAGGACCTTTATTCTATTCTTCAGTTAGTCAGTATTTCTTTTAGCTCTTTCATTTCATCTGAACCACAATTATGGACTGTTCCGCGCTGATGTTATTATTTACATAGGAAAAGCGTAATAAGATTTTCCCCTAAAAACTATCTTGCAATTTACTGTCGCAATTAATATTTGTTATCATCTTATAATTGATGACGTAACAAATGTAATCATACTAAGACATAACTATCTAGTGCATCTCACATCTATTTTCCTTTTGTTGAAATTAGACTATAATATGAGCTCGGAAAAACAAAACTTTTGGTTTAAAGATTTCATCTCATCGTACGTTTTTAGATTAAATTTCTGATCGTCACTAATTAGTAGCAACATAAAATGTGAAAAGACGTAATACTTACCGACTTGTCATTTTTCCTCGAAGTCCTGCCTTTATGTATCGCTTCCACTTTTTCTCATATTTCAAGATTAATTGAGTCAATGTAGCTCCATGACGTTTTTGCGCTAAAATAAAAGCTGTTGTTGCCCTTAATATAGCTTTCCAAGACGGACTTCTTTTAAACTTGTAATTGACGTACACTTAACTAATTTTAAATTGATGAAATTGTCTCTCTTTCTACTTTGCATTTTTCATCATATCACGGACTTTCATCTCCGTTGTAGTGAATTAAAGGAAAGAAAACGCTTTAGACTCCAACTTTGGACATACAATAGTCTTGAAACCTTGGTTATCAAACACTATGCTTAATCTTTATCAAACCAAGGGTTGAACGTTACATAAGGCACAAATGAGGATGCAGTTGCACCTCACATAAGTAACTCAACTATAAAAATTTTGGTTATTCTTTAGTACGAAGTAAAAATCATTAACTGACACAACGATTAAAGGATAATATTTTATCCAAAACAAAGCTAAAAATTCACCATTGAGTTGGTACGAAGAATCCTAAGTAAAGTAATCAGATCTTTTATGATGCGTACCTAATAAAAATTAGTATAATATATTTCCCTAAGTTTCTTCTCAGTTGTACTATGTTGTTTTAAATTGCCAATATCTTCATTAATTACAAAAATGACTGTCAACTATTTTTGAAAATTAGTAATCCAACAATAATCGTCACTATTTACTGTATGCTATTTCTATTACGCGTGAAAAATTTTCTGCAACTCATTTAGTTATCAATCGGTATATCGCATCTGAGAAGAGTTCACGAGGTTGTTTCCTTTACGCATACGTGGGCATTATTCTCCCGGATTATGAGTATACAAGGTACATCTGGCGATTAGTAAAGTTTACTTTCGCAGTGAAATTTTACCGCGAAATGGAGATTTTCTCTATAGGATAACATCAAACAATGTACATACGCCTGTGGTAGTCAGTCTTTGGTTTCCCAATGAAAATGAATTATCCCTCTTCTAAATACATTTTGAAGCAAGAGCAGAATTAAGTCTTAAAAATAAGAAAATAAAAACATTTTTCGAGAGCTGAAGTATTTATAGAAAATGAAAAGGCTGGAGAGGCGCTTAAATTTTACAGAATCTATGAGCGAAATAAATATTCAAAGTAAGCGTGCCTGAAAGTTAGCTTCATTGATAGGTACGGTTGAAAGGAAGTGTATCGAAAGTTGATTTTGAAATCAAAGAGATACTCTAGGGTGCTACAGCATAATTTCATTTCTCAAAACTTCCGTCTCAATAATCTTTAGACTCTACAAAAATAATTCCTGCTTAAGCATCAATGAAAATTCAAGAACGAAAGATCCAATAGTATCCTTTAAAAATTTTATTTAAGCTCGTTTCATTCAGAAGTTGTTCTTAATTGGATTTCAAGTTATTATATTGGAATAATACTTGCTTAACCTAGTTTTAGTAAAATTTCTATGAAAAAATTGGTTCGTTTTGATTTCACAGATTTTTCACGAGCATATGATTTGAGCAACATATCTTGTCTACATCCAGTGTATTCTTTTTGGAATAATGTATCGAATTTATTGCTTCTAAAATAATTTAACAGCGTATATTTGATGACACATATATATCAATAAATTACTGTCTCTGTCTATTTTCTCGCTTTTTTTTGTATTTAATTTCACTTTTCATGGTTTCCCAATGAAAGCTGTTTAAAAATGTATCCGTTTCTTGAAATGATGCATCCTTATGTATTTGAGTTGCAGAAAACAAATCATAAGAAGTAAGTCTGCATTCAGATGCTAGGAACGGAAGCTTTACTTTTAAATCAATCGCTATAGAAATATTATCTTTCGTTTCAGGAATGTTTCAAGCTGACGGGCAGAAAGTACCTGGTACCATGTGCGACTACCAGTTTGTAAGCAGCAATTTTTCACTTTCTAAAGGACGCTTCTACTCCCCACGCTACCCCTCTGGATACCCAAGGAACATAAAATGTGCATACAGATTTCGAGCAAGGTAAGTATACATATATTTATAGGCATCATCCTTATTTGATACATATTCGTATACATAGTTTCATACATATTTTGGTATATATTTTTATGTATATTTTCAAATGTATTTTTATGCATACTTATCTGAATGCTGTATATATTTTTCGCTTCAATATTTCGTGCATCGAGATCAATTCGAAATCAATTCATACATCTTTCATATCTTTAAGTGTTCTACCTTTGGTTTTACTCTTTGAATCAGATCATATTGCCGACATTTTCGACAAAACTTTACTTACAGGCGATGTTAACCAATCGTATAAGCTTAAGGTTATACTGCGACTGGCTTAGATCAAAACATTTTAACGAAATCTCGCGGATGTTAGCTTGGTTCTTGTCATTTTTTAAGATATGAAGTAGGTGTGATGTATTCGAATGTATTTGATAGAGTATTTACCTCTATTACCTGTGGTTAAGTTGCTGAGTATTTAGAGTATTCTCGGTTTGTCTAAATACTTTCAACTTTAAATTTTAAATTCATACCTTTTTCCTGTTCTTAGGGACAATAACAAAGATAGCAGAACTTATAACTCCCACGTTACAAAAAGTAACAGTAGCGCCCCATTAATTAGTAGATAATTTTTTTATTCGTATTTTAGAAGCTCCTTCTCTTGAATCCTCCGCAAACTAAGGACCTTTATTCTATTCTTCAGTTAGTCAGTATTTCTTTTAGCTCTTTCATTTCATCTGAACCACAATTATGGACTGTTCCGCGCTGATGTTATTATTTACATAGGAAAAGCGTAATAAGATTTTCCCCTAAAAACTATCTTGCAATTTACTGTCGCAATTAATATTTGTTATCATCTTATAATTGATGACGTAACAAATGTAATCATACTAAGACATAACTATCTAGTGCATCTCACATCTATTTTCCTTTTGTTGAAATTAGACTATAATATGAGCTCGGAAAAACAAAACTTTTGGTTTAAAGATTTCATCTCATCGTACGTTTTTAGATTAAATTTCTGATCGTCACTAATTAGTAGCAACATAAAATGTGAAAAGACGTAATACTTACCGACTTGTCATTTTTCCTCGAAGTCCTGCCTTTATGTATCGCTTCCACTTTTTCTCATATTTCAAGATTAATTGAGTCAATGTAGCTCCATGACGTTTTTGCGCTAAAATAAAAGCTGTTGTTGCCCTTAATATAGCTTTCCAAGACGGACTTCTTTTAAACTTGTAATTGACGTACACTTAACTAATTTTAAATTGATGAAATTGTCTCTCTTTCTACTTTGCATTTTTCATCATATCACGGACTTTCATCTCCGTTGTAGTGAATTAAAGGAAAGAAAACGCTTTAGACTCCAACTTTGGACATACAATAGTCTTGAAACCTTGGTTATCAAACACTATGCTTAATCTTTATCAAACCAAGGGTTGAACGTTACATAAGGCACAAATGAGGATGCAGTTGCACCTCACATAAGTAACTCAACTATAAAAATTTTGGTTATTCTTTAGTACGAAGTAAAAATCATTAACTGACACAACGATTAAAGGATAATATTTTATCCAAAACAAAGCTAAAAATTCACCATTGAGTTGGTACGAAGAATCCTAAGTAAAGTAATCAGATCTTTTATGATNATAACAGAGTAATTATCATATCATATTACAATCATATTTGTATAATAAATAATTTCACGCTGTATAACGTGCATACCAATGTTGAAGTCATGCTAAAACAAAGGCTGACGTCTATAATTTCCCAATATATTTTCGTTTGCACGTTTCAGAATTAAACAGATTACAGTAGCCACCGATTTCAATACTATCACCATTTTTAGACCTACCGTCTGTTCGGTATCGGTATCAAGATACTGTGGAAGTTTATCTCATATCTCAAATAACATTTTTTTAACTACTGTAAGAATCTCTCTTGCGTATGGGTCGACTCGGTATTTTTCATTTAAAATTCGTATTTGTATTACATTTATGCACGACCGTATAAGGTTTCGAATGAATAATGGTTAAATATGTAGACTTAAGAGGGTTTTTCGTTCATTTGTTGTTTATGGCCATACTAAAGAGCGAGAAATTATGAGCCTTTTACGTTGAAAAATGGCGCTTTCATTTGCCCACCCCCTCAATCGTTTTCGTAACCAATCTCTCTAAATAACTTTGGGACTTTTGGCCGGGATGATCCTTGTATTCGTGGATTATAAGGTAGACGGATAAACAAAAGACTTAATAACTGGTGAAGGGAAATGAAGGACAAAGCTACTGTTTGTGGACATTTAATCCGTTAAAGAGATAAAAGTATCAAAAGATTTTACACAAAGAGGGTTCGAGGAATTTTGGGCAGAGCGTAAACATGTCAAACCCTGGCAGATGCATGAGCCAATGTATTTATCGCTCAAAAAAAGCTTCTTAAATAGAAGCGTTAAAAGTGGTATTATTCACAAGGTTGGGGTGAAATAAATTATTATCACGATTTTTGTAAGGGCAACATATGTAATCCTTTTTAGATCAATTCCTTTAATTGTTGGTGAAAACCATCATAAATATATGTAAGTAAAACCATGAATCCATGCAACCATTGAAAAGGGGTGCGATTGCGTATTTTCGTATCCGGTGATATCGCCAAAATTCACGATAAGTTCGCTGTTTAGTTGATGGATACATACAGGGTGTCCGTAAATGATGTTTCCGATTTTGATATTCTGTTATTCAGTGCTAATTTAAATTACACATACAAAACCCTTACCAGCTGAAAGATCATTTCAATACAGTTTATTAAATATCGCATGCAGCCACCAGTTCTCCTTCTGTCCGCTACGCTGCGCTACATTCGCTAGAATGGTAAAATGGCGACTGGGGAGGAGAAAGCATTCTGTGTGTTAGCGTTTCATGAAACTAAATCCGTCTGGACAAGTTTGTCTTCAGTGATGAAGTGACCTTCCACCTGTCGGGACAAGTGAATCGACACAATATCCGAATTAGGGGCAGTGAAAATCCTCATGAAAGTGTTGAACATGAAAGAGACAGTCCTAAGGTTAACGTTTTTGCTGCATTGTCTAGAGAGAAGCTGTACGGGCCCTTTTTCTTCATTGAATCGACGGTGACAGGGTTCAACTCCCTGGACATGCTCAGTGAATGGTTAATGCCACAGCTTCAGGAGGACATTCCAGACGGTATTTATCAACAAGATGGTGCCCCTCCGCATTTTCATAATGAATTGGAGTCGTTCTTGAATGAACACCTTCCTCAGCGTTGGATTGGGCGCGGAGGCCCTATGGAATGGCCTCCGAGGTCCCCTGATCTGACTCCAATGGATTTCTTTTTGTGGGGTTATGTGAAGGACAATGTGAACGTCCCTCCACTACCAACTACTCTGCAGGAGCTGCGGGCATGGATCAGGGAGGCTTTCGGTAAAACTGACGAAGAAATGAAGCACAGAGTGTGGCAGGAGGTTGAATATCGCTATGAAGTTGTTCGAGTCCCTCAAGGTGCTCACATTGAACTTTACCAATGGTTTTACTTACCTCGATAAAACTTTTTGAGTTGATATTTCAGCTTTTATGTGTTTTATAAGGGTAACCTTAAGTAAAGCTGAATAATGAATTATTAAAATCGGAAACATCATTTACGGACACCCTGTATAAATTCATGTAAACATGGGTGATTTATCGCAAATTTCGGGGATAACCAGTCACGAAAGTTACACAATCGCACCCCAGAAATCAAACCAGACCTCATTGTTGCTAGCATACGTAGTAGTGTAGTCTGCAGCTAGCACAGAAACTCATGCATTACTGAGACAGGCATGATTGTGAGAATTTTTAATTCCAAATTTATCGCTGAAAGCTCTGTAGTGAGTGCGCTATAAACTATTCGTATTCATCATTATAAAAAGAAATGGGACAGCAATAAAAGTTTCCTGTACGTAAAGTACTATTAACTTTTGTGCTAATAATGATAGTATTACACAATTTCAAGTTACAAAGGATTTGAGCAATGCAGAGTCATCGGCTTAACATATTCTAAATACTAAATGTGAACATTACACTATATTATTGCACGTGCAAACATGTGATGTGGAAACAATCTCAAATTCTAGCCTACATCTTGAATGTTGAATTTTGAGGGAGAGATAAAGAGTATCCCCATGAATCACTGTATCACTGATGTACTTCGAAGTATACCCGAGAGCTTCTATCATAGCCTAAACGCTACACTACTTTCTCCTGGATATCTTGCTGTATAAATGTTTTGGGAAGATAAATCATTTGCCAGAGAATTTGCTCAAAACTGTGAGACCCTGGATCGAGTCCTGTGAGACTTTTTTCATGTCCGTTTCACCTCGGGAATGTTCCAATGATCCTGCCATTGGCAGATGCTAACTTGAGAGCATTTTTTGCATCAAAATATTATTCTCTGTTATCCAAAAAAACAAATAAATTTATGAATAACACATCAAATATTAGGACTATAACTCAGAGGATGTATAAAAGTGAGTATTATGAAATGTTTGAAAATGGCCAAATCAGTCTCAAATTACACAAATAGATGATACGTTGCAGAAAATTAACATTAGCGAGCGATACTCGGTGGGACTCCATGGTAACTAGAACGGTTTTTACCGGTTTCGGCGAAAATTATTTGGTGTGCTATTTTGAGAAATGTCTTAAGATTGTATATAGTTATTTTGGAAACGTACAATACTTAATACCTAAGATATTGTCCATACAACCGAAACAAATATTCCCGTACAAAGGTGATTAAATATACTCCTTAAATAGTTAGGAGGCTGCCAGAAACCGCACGAGTGACCGGTTCTACAAAATCGTTAAAATCCGGAATAAGCTGAAAAGAAACTGAAACTAAAACTTATTATTCTTCTATACCTGCATTTGATAATTTGCGGTTTTGGGGTTATTCTCAGAACGGCGTTTTTCCAAAGTTAAACGGTATCCTTTAACTGATCATCACATGCGCTATCTGGCAGCTGCCTGACGGCTTAAGGAGAATTTTAACTCTTTATTAAAATAGCTGCCTGGTGTAACTTCCTCTCTTGCAGCATTCCCATATCGCTTCGTTAACGGCAAGGGTGCTTAAAGTTTCTTTCGTCTCACCCTCCAATACCATTCTCTCTTATTTTTGTTTAGAGTACATCCTCAGACAATCGTTTAATGCCAGGACGGCTGGACGAGTGGAATACGAACCAGCGCCCCAAACTCGTTCCTGGGAGAATCGGACGTCCGAGTCAATAAATTCTTTTACGGGGACAAAAAATTGCCCGTCATTTGGATTTAATTCACGTGTTTTGCCGCTTTGAGGGTCCAAGGGGGAGTGAGAAAGGGCCCCAGAAGGCGGGGCGGGGCGTTAAGATGAAAAGAATGGGAACCTTAATATATCTCGGAATCAGGGGATCCCAAACTTTTCCACGTCGCCACACGCCCGCCGCCGGGTTCACTTCATCGAGGAAAACTAAATTAATGTTCCTTAATAATTAAAAATCTTGAGTGGTATCCCCTCGAAATTTTATTCATATTTTTCCGCTGGCAGAGTAGGAAATTGAATTAATTCACTGCTTTGGAGCTCGTTTTTTCCCGGTGTTCATGAAATTTTAACGTGAAACTCACCTTTCCAGGTTTTTCCCAATAAAATATATTTCTCGATAAGTTTCGAACGGAATTCGAATGTTATTCCTTGTGAGCCTTTGAACAGCAAATCACACTTAGAAAATGAGAGATAACGGATTATCTTTCGTCGTTAGCAGAATTTACTTTTGCCTTCATTGCGTCTATATGCTAAGGTTTAGAAAATTACGTACATTTAAATTTTAAATGTGTTTTTAAGTCGTTTGTTATTTCAACCCTCAAAGATTGATTTCTATCTAATAGTTATTGGATGGAAGAAAAACTTCTCCATTTTCTTCTTTATTAATATTGGAGACAAAATAATTCGCTAATTACGAAAATTAAAGACAACTATCTACTTTTACTATCCGTTACTGACTAACTTACTAAGATACCTTTAAAGTATTTTAAAATATTTAATATGAAAATTGTACAAACCGCAAGATTTATAAAAACGTTTACTGGCCTCGGCGTGAGTTTACGCCATCACCAGAACTGACGGGAAAAAAGAAAAGAAATTAAGCTACATTTGTCTATTTAGCGGTAAGTAACAGATAGTAAACGGATAGATAGTATTTCTAACAAAATTTGTTTTTTATGAGCTTAGACGTTTGGATGCATAATTTGCGAAAAAGCTCCTTTAAATTGTTGAATACTATTCTTATATGTAACGTGATATTTGAATTGGGAATCAATCTAATAATATTGTATACATTATCAAATTTTATATTATATATAAATTAACATAAGAATAATTACATAATTCTTTATGCCATTTTAAATATTAATTCTGTTTATGTTTGGACAACCATTATTTGATGGGAAAACTTAAAGCTAGACGAAGAAATTAAGCACAGAGTGTGGCAGGAGGTTGAATATCGCTA
>KZ308745.1:14373-26830 GCA_000376725.2 Ladona fulva
AACTTTGAATATAAAATGCTGATTATATTTTTTAGGAAATACTTTGAACATACAATATTAATTTATATATATTTAAAAAATTATTTTATCTCGATATATTTCGAAAATATTAGCCAGTTACCAGACTATGAATGTATTCGTTTGACATAGATTTAGTTCTACAGTAATTTGTAAAAGCTACAGAACACGTATGAAATTTCCATGATTTTATTTGTAATATCTATTTAATGAGGTAAATGTATGTCATTCGAAGGAAAATCTCTTAAATAATGTTAAAGGGGCGCTGCGGCGACAATGAAACGTGTGATACCTCTTATGAAAATTACGTGGTAATTAATTATCACGAAGTATTTCTCGAATAGTTTTGTTAGTAGTTAGTTACCTAGGATTTTAGTGCTGAAAAATACCTCTAATTCGACTCTTTCAAAACAGAATAGCATGTAATCTCCTACGGTAGATGATGGTTTGATAAGATTCCTCTTCTTTAACATTACATCAGAAACACATCCATAGAAACTTTTCGGCATTTGGAAATGTACATACCTTACTATTCTTACTTTCGCTCATCGTCCAGGTAGCATGTAAAACTATCTTATTCCAGATATTTATGTACGATAAAAACTATTTGATTGAAGAAATTGTGACATATATCTAGGAGTGGTAGTATCGTTAAAACGTTTTCGACAACTGAGCTCATATGGGCTCTAATATCCTTCCAGGAATCGAACCCGGGTCCGCTTCTACCAAAGACGCACGCGCAGCCAATTTCCCGATCTGGAAGCGCTAACGATTACCTAATTTACGAATATTATTCCCTTATGCTTCAAGTTTTACAAATTTGAATTCAAATTTCAAAGATACCAATTTCATTCAAAAATGAGTATATTAGGTAATATGTACCATAAGGCGATATCTCACATCATATTAATTAGATCAGTCGAAAATACTTTCCGTA
Source organism: Ladona fulva (assembly GCA_000376725.2). Classification (NCBI taxonomy): domain Eukaryota; kingdom Metazoa; phylum Arthropoda; class Insecta; order Odonata; family Libellulidae; genus Ladona; species Ladona fulva. Next base: position 15,329 of record KZ308745.1, read on the forward strand.
CCTTTGCAGTCAGTCAACCATTACACAACCGATTTCCACTGAAAAATCGTTTCTGGTGGATTCAGAAGAAAAAAATCAGTCGAGGAGGGTAAGGACATGGAATTCTAAAGGACCGATACTATTACAATTTTTCCTCAGGATTTGCTTAAATCGCTACCAGTTTCCATATCTTATTCCCTTTATATATCCCTCCATATCCATTCTTTTATCTACATTCCCTTATTCTCTCCCAGTAAAGTATCACTGTAGCACTAATCCTTAACTTCCCCAACTCCACCCTCAGTATCTCATTCCTTACAGATTTACTGGAAGACTTGTCTTTTCGCCACCCCCTCCTAACTTCCTTTATCCCTCTTTAAGCTTAAGTGATGGTAATTGTTTCACCTAATGACGACCAATCGGTGCCGCAAAGAATAGAGCTTCCAATAAACCTTACGGAAAATAAGTAACAATGTAGGTGACTTTACTTTCCATATCCAGAAGAAATAGCTTTCCTTGAAAGATGGAGAACCGATAATATATTCAGTCTCTACAGCTCTCTGGATACATCCTTTCTCTTTATTAAAGATTTCAAACTTTGAGAAATCTTCGATTCAAATAAAATCACTCAGGGCGGAAATTATCCTTAATTGGTGCTGCAACCATGTCCGGATGAATGGAACATTTTTAATTTGTCTTTTGGTACAGGATGGATAAAAATGTGTCTTTCATTAACTTTTACCTCAGTTTTGTTCATGGCTATGATAGTATAAAAGTTACTGAGGTATGAGAAATGCTGTATAATGACATTGATTAAGGTTTCTACTTTTTGGATGACACAAAAAGTGTTACTTGAAGTATCATTGTGCTTCACTTTACCTCAGTTTTGTTCATGGCTATGATAGTATAAAAGTTACTGAGGTATGAGAAATGCTGTATAATGACATTGATTAAGGTTTCTACTTTTTGGATGACACAAAAAGTGTTACTTGAAGTATCATTGTGCTTCACTTTACCTCAGTTTTGTTCATGGCTATGATAGTATAAAAGTTACTGAGGTATGAGAAATGCTGTATAATGACATTGATTAAGGTTTCTACTTTTTGGATGACACAAAAAGTGTTACTTGAAGTATCATTGTGCTTCACTTTACCTCAGTTTTGTTCATGGCTATGATAGTATAAAAGTTACTGAGGTATGAGAAATGCTGTATAATGACATTGATTAAGGTTTCTACTTTATGGATGACACAAAAAGTGTTACTTGAAGTATCATTGTGCTTCACTTACGTGGACTTGTTCCGCTTATAGCATTCTGTCTCAGTGAGGAAAGCAATGGCAAAGTACCTCACTCCTCATTTTTTCTTGTCGCCTCAGCCCCCTCTCCAAAGCTTTTCGTAGCTGATGGTGGAGGAGGATAAGGTTCAAACCAGCCTTCAGACTGAAGACTGTACAGGCAAACAATTGTTAATAAGACATAGGTGTTCGTCGTAAGTGTGTGTAGTTACTCGCTCGTAGAAACAGACAATAGATCTAAGCTCGTTTGAAAATCTATTGGCAAAGAAGGCCCTTTTAGCTGTCAAGAAAATGTAGGAATAAAAATTACATACACTTCCGCAATTGATTTCCTTTTGGGTGGCTTCTTTGAATACGTACATCTCAGACTTTGTTTATATTCCTCGGCACATAATAGAGGGCAAGAGTATTTGTCGCCGAGAATCCGTGTCTTTTATAGCAGTTAACGAATCCGAAACGTCCGCTTCTTCGCGATATTACAATGAAAATTCGCGTCACTTTGCCGCGGAAGCTTTTCTTAGATGCGGTTTAGCAACGGATGCCCACCAATTGCCATCAGAATAGAATTGTCTTTTTATCCCAAATGCGACATTATTGAGACTATCGATTCTCTTCTTACATCTAACCCTTTATATTATTATTATTAGACCCTTTAATGGCGAGGTATATGGAAAATAGCTCGTGTCATTTGTATTCCGTGACATAGGCCTAGTATTATAAAGTATACTGAAAATAGACTTTAACTAATGTTCACTTTAGGGCCTAGTTTTAAGTTGGTTTCTTAGAACTAAAGTGAATATTATAGTTAATATTCATTTTAATCCATCATTTACAAAGGAGATTAACTATAATTTTCATAATAACTCAAACGAACAATAATAATACTTGGCCCTACGGTAAATATTAGTAAAGGTCTATTTTAAATATGCATTTTAATACCGTGCATTAATCAAACGTCATTAAGGTCAGCGTTAAACGGGTAAATGGCACGATGTTGATTGATGCGGTCCTTCAACAAATACTTGCGAAGATCTTTCAGTTTTAGAGTTACTGTTACATTTTGAGCACTAAAGAGTATTGTTACATACACTCACAGACATATAGGTTTATGCTACTTTCTTTGCAGTGAAGTTTTAATGCTATGTTCTATTATTTAAGGAAGCAGTGCCTCGCAGAGCTTTTCCCTTCACGGCACACTTTTGCATTAAATCGAAAAATAACCATTTTCATTAACAGGCCCCCACTTCTGGAGTGAAGCCTCGATAAATATCCAAGGACGAAGAAGCAATGACTTATTTTGAGGAAAGTACTCTATATATAAACTCAATATGGGAAGGCGTTACCTCGTAGAAGGCCATTACAATGAAAGAAAGACCGTTTCGTACACTTCCACAGCAAATTTATTTATGGCATCATGTTTCGCTAGTAGTATGATGCTAGGACACTAGCGAAACATGTTTCCATGAATAAATTTGCTGTGGAAGTGTACGAAACGGTCTTTCTTTCATTACTCTATATATAAATATTAAACATCATCATTGTAACTGAGACAACGAAAAAGTATTTTGTTTACTAGTACTGTAAACATAATGTCCAGAATATATTTTTACTACGATTTCGCAATGATGTAAATTTCGTGAGATGTTTGTTAGATAGTTGTAATCATTTAAATAATGGTTCGATATATTAGGTCGTCTCGCACGTGAGCCCCCACCGGGAGTCGAACCAGGAACCGCTATCACAAAAGTCGAACACGTTACCCACATGATTATTGGGAGACCCTTGGTAGTTAAATGTGCCTCTTTTTGCAACTTTTCAGACTCAATGTTTTTACACAAGATATGAGGATATGGTAATCGGGTTTTAAAATTATTAAGTAAAGTGACATTTTTATCCCAGATGATTTCGTCTATGTTCCTTTTTACGAATTATCTTATGAACCACCTTGAAGGAAGTAGAGTTTTAAAACATAATTTCACGCTTACAGATTGAACAATGAAACAAAAGCACTTCTAATCATCTTCAGCTGGAGTGTCTGTTTTGAAATTAATCTTAAACTTCTTTAATCTCATTACTGAAGCCTTTTTTGCACCGCTTATTAATCTTTCAATGCTAGGCGTTTCAGATCGTTACTCATTTTTTTCTGCTTTCGGAGATGTTTAAGCACAATCACTCGGAAAAGAGATCCTAAACTTGAGACACATGACGTAGCATGAATTATATCGCAAGGACACTTTGGAACTCCCTCTACTTCTTCCTCCTTGGTAAACAATTGAAAATGTATGTCTTTTATCACGGAACCGTCCTACCAAGTCGCTTTTTTTGCGTGACAACTTAGTACCGAGAAAGGATATTTGGTAAACACATAACGGAGCATGAAATATTGTCCAGTAGCACTCTTAAAAAAATGCCCCGATTCCGAGATCCACAGCATTTAGTTTGAACGACAGAGCGGCGTGGCGCTTTCTAGCAGATCAGTGTTTTTTTCTTCGTTAGCATTGCGCGACTCGGAAGGAAATTTATCGCCGTATCGAATTTCACGAGAATCTGCGTAGTTTTCATAAAATGAAATTCAGACCAGACACGAAAATCCTCTGGAACTCAGATTTAAATTTTCTAATTCATTTTTCAGAACTCTGATCCACACACAATAAAAGATGCTTTGACATTTTAAGATGCTGTGGTTTTCCAGTTAAGTTATTAGACAATCGAGAGATAAGAGAAACGCTAAAAACAGTTTTTCAGATGCGTTGGTTTTTAGCAATTGCCATACATTTTATTTGCGGAATATTGTCTTTGAATACAGCTCAGAAGGGGAATGTTGGCCCATTAACGTAAAGAACTTAGGTGAAGTCATGTGCGATGTCAAAAGACTGAAATAATATGAATAATGTCTATATCAACTTTAGTCGTATCACTTTAAATAGACCCTTGTAATACTTTTAGTACGCTTTTCTAACTTTATAATGTTTTTTCCATGTGTTCTAGTCTAAGAATTTTCTTATATATTCCTAGCCTTCATTTGCGCGAAACCTAAATTTACTAGCTCCCTCGTACCTATGACCAGCTACTAAAGAATTGGATTGATAAGTAGAATAGAATGCAACACTTAATGCAAATAGTCGAGAACATGTAAAAGAAGAAGTATATCTTTAAAATATAAGGAGTAGCCTTCAAAATTTATAATTTGATATTATATGCATATTTCATAATCAATTGTGATTATTTTTCATTAATATTTAAATGTATATGTCTGAAATTTAATTAAAATTAATTTACAAAAACATTGACTTAAGATTGAATTTAGAAATAAATGCTTGGAATGAGTTCGCTAGAATAAAAATTTGTTACTTGCAAAGGAAGTAGTGTATCCATAAAAATACTCGCCATAAGAATGGGAACGTAAGTTAGATCATTAAAGATGAATCTTGGGTTGTCTTATCGCCTGTCTTGCAGTATTACTACACCAACAGTAACATTGCCCCTTAACATGCTAAGGAAATTTACTTCGGTCATACGAAAATTAAGTAAAATTCTCAGTTTTACTTTAGAAGAGATTACATTAATTACTTTTTTCTCCTATTATAAAACGAAAACCGACTCAGTTCGCGACAACATTCTGAATAAAGTAAAGCATGGAAAAATTTTATTAAAGGCGCGAAAGGCTCCGGGATAAAGATGATCAGATGGAAGAAGACCTGGAAAGTGATGCGTAGAATCTCAAGCAGCCAGTGCAGGTGGCAAAGGTAACCCTTTCATGGTACCCCACACCTGAGGTTTCGGGTTCGAGACATCTATCACAGCTAGTTTTATTGACTTCACCTGATGCTTATTTATCTGTATGTGGTATGTTAGAATTCCGCCTTCCATCTAGACCCTTCCAACGGTGCAGGAAATAGTCTATTTGGTTCCGGCAGCATCCCATTTCTCGAATGCCCTCATTTACTCGACCTTCCGAAAGATTTTCTCAGACTAGCCGTCCTCTATTTCCTCGTGAGTCGCGTCATGAGTTGGCTCAAGGAAGTGTGCTACCAATCGCAACGAGTTATGCGCTAGGGAATGACATAAAATGTAGTGCTGTATGCTACTGGATGCTTGTTTGTCTACTGAGCTAAATGCAGTATAATCGTAGAAATTTCTCGCGTGGAAATATTGATTTATTTTCGTACAAATTTAACGCAGGAAAGTCACAAAAATTCGAATCATTCGATAAATAGATTTAAACTGAATTCTCATTATCTTGATCACCCAGAACTACTTTTACACTCTAGAACAGGCCTAAACGGCCAGCGGGCCTCGTTCGACCCGCTAAGGTTCATCTTGCGGCCTGTGATTGCTAACTTATACTAATTTTTAGTAATATTATTTTATTATTTTACATTTGAGAATGAAGATATTTAAAGGCATTAAGAAGTCATAACGAGTATCGACCTATCATTGAGTTTCGAATGGCAGAAACGGAATGAAATTAGAAATTATGCTTCAATAAATATCTTTATAAATTATGATAGATAACCTTAATAAACCCAACATTCCTCATTTGTGGCCCGCCATCACCTTTTTTCATCTACATGGGCCTTCCTTTCTTGTAAGCATTCCAGACCTGCACTAAAATATGTCCATGAGTTTGGATAGTGTATCTTTTTAAGAAAAAATATGGTAGATGAGATAAGCGCGATCCATTGGAAGTTCAGCATTGTTTGTTTCCCACAGTGGGAAATTAAAATTAAAAAAAACATTTTTTGCTCATATTCTGTATTTGTGCTAAAGCCAACCTATGTGTGGTGATAGCTCCTGCGTTATAATCGAATAGGAACTGCTGATGCATCGGAGAAGCAACTTTGATTAGAAAGGTCATCCTAAACAAGGAAAAGAGAATCATTGCATTGAATATCAGCGTAAGGAAGAGCAGAAATAAATAATAGCATAAACATACTTCAAATTCTTAGGTGTCGGTTTGACGACACACTTTATCCGATTGTAGTTTAATTAATATTGTAAATAATTAAGTAATTAAAAGAGGTGCAAGTAAAGAAACGAAGATTTTTTGTGCGTGTTTATGATTATATTCATATTTTAGGTTTAAAAGCATTCCTTATCATTTGCATTACATTTATACTGCATAGTTTGTCATATAAATAATATGGACCTATGGAAGTACTTGAAGGAATTAATGCAAGTTTTATGAAAGTTATTTGTCTATGAGGCATCATATTTATCGGGTTTTTATGTACCATATTGTGTGTATAATATTATCATTATTGTAGATCAATTTTACTTTTATTTGAAGTCGACCTTTGTCACTCGAGGGAGTGGAGTTCGTGATGTATTGACTGCAAAATGAGATTGTAGTTTTAGGCAAGACATTTTCGATAAATATAAGCCAGTATATTTACAGTTCTTTTTACTTGTCGTATTGACCGTAAAATATTTATTTGATAACAATTTATGAAAAAAATTATTTGATAATATATTTATGATAATCATAGAATCCTAAATATTTCACAGAGATAATTTATAGTGCAATTTGGTTCGATGCTGACCGCTAGCTATCTTTGATCAGCCTCCGTTTACTTTGAAATCTATGAGTTAAACTTGATGTTTCGGCAGACAGAAAATTTCTCAGAAAATTCTGAACAGTAAGATATTAAAATTAGATTTGGCATTCCTGTGGAGACTAACATTTTATCTTGCGAAGTTTTACAACATTTTAGGATACCGATATACGATATGTATGTACAAACAAGCATAACTTCCGTTTTGCACCCACGCTAAGAAACTACTTCCATTGCACATATCCCGGTTTCCTCGCCCTTAAAGAGCTTTGTTCATTTCTTTTTATGTATTCTGAAATCATCTATATCACATTTATATCACGAAGGGTTTGGATCATATTCGTGGGATGATTAATGGATTTCCAGAATCTCACGCGAGACGGGAAAGGAATCGAAGGCGGTGGGAAAGAGATCCTTCAATTACTGTTAAACTAGAGGTGTTGACGTGACGAAGGGAATGAGACGTGCGCATTAGGTGAAGATGCGGAAGCTGAAAGATGTTAGGAGCTCGAGGAAGTCTATCTATCCACTGAGTGTATAACGTATACGAGAGACGTATCGGATTTAAAGTAGATGGGAAATCGAGAAAAATAGAGCGGCAAAATAAAGACTTGAGGAGATGAGGACTGACGTGAACGGTTTTCTTCGCTTGCAGATACCTATTTGCCACATTGCGGTTGCGAAAGGGTGCACGTTCTCTTGAGTGCGAAAAGGCATATGTGGCTAATACACCATAAAGAGCGATACGACGAATAGTGAGCATTTGCACGAGGAAGAGATGGAAACGACGAAAACAAATTGAAAGCTAAAAGTAGCCGTGATCTCTGGCAACTTTGCATATGCTATTTACCAGCTATTATATATTATAGAACGAAACATTTTGAGCGGAGACTGAAATATTCCATATGCGTACTGCACTCCTTAAATTGTATAGTAATCTAATAGAATTTAGTTATATCATCTGCTGTGAGTTATAATCTTTAATATTTATGACTTCTCACTGTGGTAAAGTATTATACGAGTAGTATTATTGCATTATAGTATACATAAATGTGTTGCCTCCAACTCTGTACTATAATAACCACTTATATTATAAAGGTATAATAATGACCGTTGATGTGGGAGTTCAGTACTGTGTGCGGCTTAGTTGGACATGATGGGAATGAAGGATCTTTTTAAATTGGTATGTGGAGACGTAATTTTTGTACTTGTAAAGTTGCCACATGACAATAGTCCACTTGTGATGTGATTATTCCGATACTAATAATTTAAATATTGCGTTTGGTAAATAAAGCAAGAGCTATTTAATTGCTGAAATCATACAAAATTGCAATGAAACTAAAGAATAATCCTACATTTAATGGATTACTTATGAAATATCATAAACATATGAGAGAAAAAAAGGCATTCGTCTACACGTATACCCTGCAAGCCGCCTTTCGGTGTGTGACAGGGGGTACATGCATGATTCTACTTCCCTGGTCGATTATTTTTGCTGATCGTTCGCGGAAAAACTGAAATTTAAAACGACTAGTTCTGACATCTAAAAAACTGATTTTTATCGCAGTATCAGACGGTCTATGAAGCAAGGAGGACAATGTATCATACGTGAACGTACTTTCTCTGCATTTATTTACTAAATTAAGTCTTAATTTTGAATCTTCTGTTGTGATATATATTGATTATGAATGATTATCAATATATATCACAACAAAGAGGGATACGAGATTTAAGTCACCTGTTTAAATGATGCTGTAATTGTTAGAGATTAGGGTAGCTGATAAACAAAGTGTGCATTTTTGTAGGTGATTAGGCAAACTTTTCCATCATATTTTAGGAGGTGTTTATAAATTAAATTGGTCCTGAGCATTAAAATCACGCACTGTTATTACCTTAAAAATCGTTACAAAGGTAATTCATGAGCAGCTGTCATTCATGAGATAACCATGCGTGGGATACGTTTTTAATATGTACACACCTTTTGCTCATAAAATTCGTCTAAATAATCACTTAAAAACTCTTAATACACCAAACAATGAGCCAGAACGAACCCGTAATGGTATGCTTTTAAAATAACGGCTCTTAATATAAATTTAACGAATTCTAGTTGTTTAGAAAATTAGCTGAGTTCAAATAACCTCATTTTTTCCATATTCCAGTCGTTGGGCTTATTTGACAGTTTGGTTATTCTAATCCTATCCCTAGGAACTCTAAAGTAATTTTTGAAAAGAAAATTAGAAAAATCTAATATTGTTGAAAATATCCGATTTGAATGTCGACTAAAAAGTGAGAGGAGAGAAAATCGGTCTCTAGGAATACCTTAAATATATCCGTCTCCTTTTCGCAAGAAAAATCTCATTTCAGAACCCATTCTCGACTGGAATCGCTTTACACCGCCGATGAGGTTTTAATATTGGATTTGGAGTTAGGATGAACAAGAATATTCCTCCATAAATTCCCGCGCATGATCTCTTCTATTTATCAATGTGGAAAATGATCTTTTCTTTCGTGGGTTTAACCGTCAAAGCAACTAATGTAATCTTCGAAGGTAAGAAAACCGGCCCATTAGATCTTTATCATATTTAACCTGCTACCTATGAATGATCGTAAACATCGCGAGCGATTTCAGAAGCCGTATTTTGAATTATTTTTCGGCGAAAAAATCGGATTTTGGTAATCCGTCATTGATCCAAGGCGAGCGGAAAAAGAATTCTAAAGGAACGATGGAAATATCCCTGCCACCACATACAACGACAGTATTTTAGTCAACGAATAGCGATTCAATTTCCGCTCGTTATTTATTGATATTTCTTCATCTCACGGTATCCATTTGATATTCTTCCTCCCTGACTTTTCACTCCCTCTATCCCATTAGTCATCAATTTTTCGTCATTTCGCCACATCGGTTTCCGGATCGGAATCGAGAATCGTTGTTTCACAGCGTCGTTCTCGGAAAATCCTCAGCTCAAAATCTCGCGAGCAAATGCAGAATCTCGGTACTTAGGCGGGGTAGGAGAAAGTTGGGTTACGCAATCCACTTCCGGAGCAAATTCTCCATGTGGGATAGCCACTCTCGCAGAAAGTACGGTCAAAGAGGTTGTTTGTTTTTATGAAAAATACGCTGGATCCCCCCATGGACCGCGAGTGCTCTGCAATTGAAATGCGCTACCGTTGTTGGAAAATCAATGACCAAAAGAGATTACCGCACCCTTAAACAATGCAGGCCACACGGGAAGTTTTAGCGATTCGGTCCTTCTTGCACGCCCATTCTTCTACTAGTTATTCATATATCCTTCTCAAAGAACCCGCCGTTATTGGGTATATTCCCGATGAACCCGACTTAAATTTTTTTCCGGGGTAAAGCGAGGCGAATGTCAGAGGCGAGTTTGACTTTTTGAGCGACTTCCATTCGTAGTCCACCTCATCCTTCGTCTACGCATTGCATATCAAGGCTTTCCATACCGTTTTTATAGTACTCCAGGGGTCTGATACCTCAACAGAATGGAAATGGTGTTTTTTTCTCGACGCCGCATCCGAGGGAGCTATGATCTCTACCCTTCCAGGATAATTTTCTTCTCCTGCGGTGGCGGTGTCATCCGAGAAGAATCTAATTTTGATACGGATTGCCGAGCAGATGTGGTTGACACGGGCGAGGAAGAAAGAATACGCCATTACGATTCTCATTCTATGCGAGTAGACTTCGCAAGATGTCAGTCGAGGCTGAAGGAGCGACCGATTTGCGTCTATACATCTTGGTGATGTATCAATTCCGTGACGCACTTTGAAGGGAGTGAATTATTCCCCATGTAGATATTGTCAGTTCAGGTTTGAGCATACGGGGAACTTGTCGTATTCACACCTCTAATCTGGTCCTGGATGCAATCTATTGCATTACGACTTCATGATTTCAAATTAAAAAAAATTCTTTCGAGTCGAATTTCCTCTCAAGATGTTTGATGAATCGCAACTGTTGAAGATTTTGATTCAATCGCAGTTGTGCTGAAGCAATCGAAGTGATATTTTAACTTCTCTGAAAAGTATTTTGTGTAAGTTTGATATGGAATAAAGCACAGTGATAAAAAAGAAAACCTAATTATGACCTAAGACGTCGAAATTATTGCCGTGGAATAAAATATTGTGGTAAATGTGTGTTCTTTTTTCGTTGTCCTTCATAATGGAGACACACCACAAATTCCAAACGAATTTTTTAGATTCTACAAAAGCATATTTTTTATTGGTTAATTTGTGTACTTATTCTTAACTAAGAACGAAGAAGTAGTAATTATTTTCCTTAGATAGCTATTCAATATAATAAACAATATAATGTTGTAATGAGGAACCTAAAACGGAGTGGGAAAGGCGTTAAGGAGCGAGCGTTCAAATCATTGATCAGGCCGATCTTAGAATATGGAACGAGTGTATGGGATCCCCAGGAAATAGGCCTTAAGAAGAAACTCGAAGGTGTACAAAGAAAGGCGGCTAGATATGTAGTCAGCAAACACAATAAAGCAGAAAGTGTAAGTAAAATGCTAACTCAGTTGAAGTGGGAATCATTAGAGTCGAGAAGGAAAATGTTTAGATTGACCGGGATGTACAAAGCATGGAATTCCGTAGAGGGCTGGGGCGAACTGAAAGCCAGGTTTAACCTGCCTAGCTACATTGGACGCGGCAAT
>KZ308745.1:39845-59533 GCA_000376725.2 Ladona fulva
TTCTTGTGATTCCAAGCATACATCGTTCCATACTTCTTTGTGTAGTCTGAAGTCGCTGGGTTATTGCTGCGTTTAACACCCATGTTTCACTTCCATATGTCAAAACTTGTAGAATGCATTGGTTGAAGACCTTTCTCTTCAAGACCATTGGCATTTTTCACTTCAGAATATGGGCGTTTCTTCCGAAGGCACTCCAGCCTAGCTTCATTCTTCGATTCACTTCATTAATCCTGTTTTTTTCTCCTGTCGTAACCAGTTGTCCCAGGTAAGTGTATTCTTAACAAATATCAAGGGGTATCTCTTGTAGATGAATTAGTACTTGTGCTGCAAAAGAATTATACGTCACCTTAGTTTTAGATAAGTTTAACCTGAGTTCTATATTTTGCCCCGCCGTGTTCAGTCCTTGAAGTCTTGATGTTTGATCTTCACCGTTGGTTGCGAAGAGTACTATATCATCTGCGTTTCGCGGATGACTGATTTAATCCCCATTGATTCGTAGGCCTTTTTCCTCCCAGTCTAAGGTGTAAAAAACTCTTCCAGAACGGCTATAAAAAGAATTTGTAAAAGGCAGTAGCCTTCTCTCACTCCCTTCTCAATCCGGAATTCCTATGTTTCTTCACACAGAATTACAGAGGCCGTGGCATCCTTTTAGATGATGCGTAAAATTTGGATGTACTTGGCATCTATTCCTTGTTTCCCTAGTGCTTCCAGTGTGGAGGAAGTACCCACCGAGTCAAAGGCCTGGGCATGGTCTATGAATCAGAGTACTAGTGACATTTCGTATCCGTTCATTCTGCCGATAATTTCTTGCCGCGTGTGGATGTGGTCCATAGTGCTAAATCCCTTGCAGAATCCTGCTTGTTCTCTGGGCTGAGCAGCTGCCAGGGAGGTCTTCAGACGTGCAGCTATTACTCTCATGAATGTTTTGTAAATAACAGGATGGTGGTTGATGGGGCGGTAGTTCTTCAAATCTTCCTTGCATCATTTCTTGTGCAAAAGAATAATCTTTGCATGGTTCCATTCCTTGGGAATTCTCCCCAGTCTAAGGCAATTAGTGAATAACTGCACTAAAAGCGGACAAATCTCTGTAACACCAAGTTTCTGATATTCCGCTAAAACTCCATCTGCTCCTCCTGCCTTTCCATTCTTCATCTTCTTGATGGCCTCTGTTACTTCTTCTGGGAGAATAGAGGGGGATTTTCTGTTTTTTGTGTTTCTTCTAGGTTTTCCTCTTCAAAATTTTCTGTTTTTGTATAAGTTGGTGAAGTATCCTGCTACTGTCTTTAGTATTGCTTATCTATTTGAAGTTGTTGTGCCATCTTCTTTCTAGTCAGTCAAGATTTGTTTCTTTCCCATTGTAAGGCGTTTTCTGACCTTCTTTGTGATATTTTCGTTCTCTATAGCCTTTCGCACTATTCTTTCATTAAAATCGCTCACGTCTTCCTTCATTGCCACTCTGATAGACTTGCATAGCTCGACATATTCGATATTTTCCTTTGGCAAGTCTGAAAGTTTCAGTTGCTTTCGTTGTTTCGTCATTTTTTTTTGTCTCTGTCACTGAACTTCTTATCCTTTTGTCTTTTTATTGCGCTTGCTACTTCTTCTGCCACTTCCTTCACGACTTCCATGACTCTGGCTTCCAGTTCTACTTCATGAAGTGCTGAAAACCTATTTTGAAGTTCCAGCTGGAAATCTTTCCGATTTCCTTCCAATTTTGCAATACTTACCTCCTGTTTCCTGCTTGAGACCAACTTCTTGCGCTCCATTCTGACGTTGATCCTCATCCTGCATCTAACAATCCTGTCGCCACTTCCGGTGTTGAAGTTGTTTAGTACCTCACAATTAGTAACTGGGTAGAGTTTGTTAGCCAATATGTAGTCTATTTCGTTTTTTACTCCATTAGGACATCTCCAGGTCCACTTCCTTGTAGGATTCTTCTTGAAATATGTGTTTGTTATGTACATATTGGAGCACTCTGCAAACTCTACCAGACAGTTACCTCGATCATTTCTCTGGCCTAGTTCATGTTTTCCTGTGACAGCATCATCTGCTTCTTGCTTACCTACACGAGCGTTAAAATCGCCCATGATGATTTTATAATAGTGGTCTTCCTTGTCATGTTCCGTGCCGAGAGTCTGGTAGAGATTTTCCATTTCCTCTTCCCTGCTTGCTGCATTTGGTGCATAAACTTGGATGATCTGAACAGAGTAACGCATATTTATCCTTAGGATGAGCTTACATATTCTGTCAGATACACTTTCTATTTTCTCCACATTATTTTTCCATTCCTTGTTAATCAAGAACTTCTCCAAGTCTTCCATCCTTTGTTCCCCTATAATAGAATATACGATCTTCCTCGAGCGTTATCAGTTCTTATGAGTCCGATGACATCCCATTTTATCTTCTCTGCTTCGTTGAGTAGTTCCACGAGTCTATATTCACTCTTCATGCTTCGGCAGTTGTAGGTTGCGAAGTGTAGGATGTTATTTATTTTCTTCATGATGGACCTCTGCAATGCCACAACCTCCCGGACATCCGAATGGGTGGTGCTTTTATGTCCGCATAAATTTTCATTACAGAAGCTCATCGTGATAAATTGTATTTGCGTCTGGAGGGTAAAAGACGGTGACTCACCAGGCTGTCTCACTGCCGGTTGGTGAACTGAGTGCCACTCTCACTATTTGGCCGGAGATATTGTTGAAGCCTTCTTAGCATGGTTGAACCTGAGCTATACATCGCCTCCAACCTCCGTTAACACCCCTCCGCCCCGATNAAAAAATAATATAAATAAATATTTCAATAATTTCATTTTGCCTAGGAAGTTATCTGTAGGAACCTACATACCGGAGTAAGGATTCGTAGTTAAAAGATAACGCTAAATGAATAATAACTCTGTGAAAGATATTTCTGTATGAAAATGCGCGAATTCAAGCAACTCATTGTGACAGTCTCGAAATGTTTTTACCTCTCGGGTTAGATGCAAGAAGAGACTTTTTAGTCTCAATCTCGCCTTTATAAATATCTTAATAATAATAACATATAATAGTATTTGTATTATTAATAATCTCACAAGTTTAGTGCCGCAGTTTAAATAAGCCTGGTAGCAGTGCTAATAAATATACGTGTACATTACTAAATGGTAAAATACAATAAATTGAATCAGTACAATAATCAGCCCTCGCAATATTTATTACGTAACACATAGACTCACCTTACGAATTGTATCATTATGAACTCATGCAAGATTCTTCAAGGTTCCTGATTGGCCTTCACAGCTACCATGGGAGTTCCAGGGCACACGTGATATAACATTTCGTCTTTTAAATAAACCACGACTATTTCAGCAAATAGTAATTCCTTACAGCTAAGTTAGATATGCGCATTTATTTCAAATGTTTAGGATTTGTGGGTAAAGATGTAAAAAGGGTTACCAGATAACTTGTTCCCACTCAGCTATGCCTCCATTCAATAAGTAGTATTTTGCTACAAAATCAAATGGAAGAGAGAAGATATTTTTTAAGAAAGTACATTTTTTGCAATTTACACCACCAAGGTTTAATACTGCTGTTTCATTCATAAGTCCATCATATTGAATTGCCACATACCAGTAAGGTTCGTTACTTTCAGGATTGGAAAAGTTGGAAGAACAGAGAAAATGTCACGGTTGATCTTCAAATAGGATATTTTTTTAGTGACATCCGAAAATTATACATTTAGAAAACCTTATAAGTAGAAATTGAAATTCCTGTTCAATAGTACCAAAATCTTGAGTCGGACGACCAAACATTTTATCTATGAGTTCAGTGGGTGAAAAACGAGCTTACAATAATGCGAAAATTTACTAGTATCGATTCAATAATTCTAATATAACCACAGCAAATTTTCAAACAATATAATTTACGATTATGGATTAATATCATTACATTCGCCGAAATTAAATTACAAATTTGATTTTTTAAGCTGTAATTTATCCCCATGAAATGATTGAATATTCAGCTTTGTGTTCTGTCTAATGGCTATTTTTGGGCATTATTATGCTGAAATCCTTTACGAAATACTTCTAATATTTGATAACACATAAACCGTAACCGTATTTTATGAAGTGGTGCAATCCTTTTATGTAGGTCATTATCTATAATGTATTCAGCCTAAAATTCGCTTTGAACCTCAAACCCAATTAGAAACTGCCCACTGTGCAAAGAGAATGAGGCTTACATGGCAGGATGAGGTGTGAAGAAACATCCAATTTACTTTTTTCATTGGGCCATAATGCTATGAGTGGAAATAGTCCATGTGACTACAGCATAAATACCATATAAATATCACTTTTAATGACATTCAGTAAACGTTGACCGGTATGACTGGTATGTTACCATATGCGGAGCATAATACTTTCCGTTCCGGGTTTCGCTCCAATTCAATGGGACACAATTTCATATCGGTGAAGTTCCGATTTCACTCCACCTATCAATAGCAAACCGGTTTTTCCGATCCGACCACTTAAATATTATATTCTTTCATAACTATTTGTCGTTTTTCGCTTTTTACAATTGTATAAGATTAAGTTAAGCTTTATCGTAAAACGTTTAATATTAAATAATATGATAATAATGTAAATATAATAATATGATTATACTTCTAGATAAGATAAACTCACTTGTCTAGTATCATTTTATAATAAAATAGTAAAACGTATGATACGTACTTTTTGATTGTATTTACAAAAGTAGAGTGATATTATTGGGAATCAAATACCGAAATCGAATAAATAACGATTTCTGGAATCAATTCGGGTTCAACAATTTCATTTTTTTTGGACTGAGATTTGGATTTTTTAATACATAAAAATGGAAATAATTTTTTTTCGTTTTTGTTTCAATATAGGTTCGATTCCGTTTCATGACTTAGTGGAATTTATATTATCATACTCAAGAAAAAGATAGAAAACAGAAATAAAACTAAGGTGCCATTTTCTATCTCCTATATCAAAAGAAATATGAAAACCTGCTATACATCCGAGTAAGGTAAATGGATTTTATCTTAAGAGCAAAAAAGTACCAAACGTAGAGAACATTCCTATCCATTCCTTGAATATAAATTGTTGTCAGAAAGCAATAAGAGGGATTTCGGTTCATGGAATCGAAAATTCCTGGAGAGAATATCCATTGAGTTCACAGCCTCTACGATTTGAGACTTTGATCAAACAAATAAGATTCGTACTATTGAAAAAATCTATTCGCACACTCCTGAAGGATACGCAGTAAATCATTCAATCCAGAAACAGTTTACGGACATGAAATGGGAAAGATTGTGGGGTGGAGCGATGGAAGCGTTGGAGGAAGAGATACAATACCGTTTCCAGCAACGTTTAATAATCAGATGTCATTGTTATGTAAGTCCCAGGAACCGCGAGAATTCCCAACTGCTCTTTCTTCTCCCGGAAATTCATTGTCTGATGCTACTTCGCCAAAATCATCATAAAGGCTATTGTAAATCTCCTGCGTAATTCATCTTTTTACGGCCGTTTTCTACATTCCACTTAGCCCGTCTTTTCATTCCTTACCCTATTCCTACGCCCCACTGTTTTCTCCCAAATGTGTCTCCTTCACTGTGTTTCTTCCCAACCTGGATTAAAACACTCCCTATAGAGAACTTTGTATGCGTAAGCGTCACATTTCCACGAGTTACACGTCCCTTAAGCTCTGAGGCTGTGTGGAGATAATATAAAATACAAATGGTCGCTAAGAGGGAGCTAATTGCGTTCCCATTCACATTTATTTCTATAGTAGTTAAATAGCCAATTTAGCTTTTAAACACTTAACAGTCGGATTACTCAGCAAATATCATCAGGCCTCGTGAAATCTTTTTCATATGACTGAACTTCTCAGCCAGTTGACTTCGGCTTACCGTGTCGTAGCAAAGACCATACCGAGATAATTGATTTTTACTTTATTATATACATATATCTCTTTATATAGACGCTTTTCCGGATATATATATACATATAGGATACTAAAGGCGAGGCGGAAGGAAGTGCCTCACGGAGCCGCCGATTTTTTTGCCGTAAAGTCCCGGGTTTGGACATCTAGGAAAAAAGCGGACTTCCATTCTACGCATCATGGGTTCGATTCTAGGAGACCCCAAAAACGGCCATTTTCCCATAAGAATGCATTGTGCGCATTTTCAAAAATTCTTTTAGCGTATTTTGCTTACAGATAGAGCGTTGAAATTTACGGAGTGGTTAGTACGTACTTTTATCTTATTTTTGGCGAAAGAGTTTTAACCCTAATGGCCCCAGATTCGATGCTAGATACTTAGTGCAAAAGTTTCAAAAAATCGTTTTGGGTATTTCTAGGTAAGATAGAACGTTGAAATTCACGTCATCGATAGAGATCTAAATTATCTATAGTATAACTAAAGGTTTTTTCCCTGAGGGTCGTTAGTTCGATGCTAGGGCAAATGTTCTGTCTGAAGTACGTGAATTCATTTAGGGTATTTTCCGTTAAGGTAGAAACTTGCTTTTCACGGTGTTTATAGAATGGATGGTTGTCTATCGTATGCCGTAAGGATGTTTGTCCTAATGGACCCAGGTTCGATGCTAGGACAAATCGTATGGACGTATTTTGAATAATTCGTTAACGTTATTGTAGTTGGTGCATGGAACTCGGTGTATGGAAGGCGGAGTGTTACAGGAGGTGTACATTGCCTTAGTTAATCTATCTTACATTAAGCTTGCAGTATGCAAGCTACTTTTACTCGTATACTTATATATATACTCAATCTCGCCCAAATAAAGGCATTTATTATTATTATTATTATTACAGGACAAAAAGTAGGCGTAAATAGGCTAGGTGCTAGTCATTACGAAAGGGTTATGATAAATTTGCCAATTATATACACCAGTCGCGAGAGTAAACCCTGTAAAACTCCCGTAGGTACGATTATTTTCTCTTTCTTCTTATTTTCTCCTTATTTCATGGGATAGATGTAAGAGAAAACTTGATAGTGCCAATCTCGTCCGCAATGAAGATGTTTCTATTAAATTCTATTCTTGATTTTGGATTAGTATACACCACTGTTTAAGTGAAAAAACACACTGAAAATACACTATACCTTAATTAAATTAGAAAAAGTCCACAATTTCATTGATTGGAAAGCAGAAGTAACAAAATTGGTGAATGTTATTTTGTAGCAAATGCGAAATGCATTTGAAATTACATAGTTAGCCTAGATAACACACTGAATTTCCTTAAATGTTATGTATCTACTACACATTAAACAAAATGTCTTTTAAGATAAGATTCTATGAAGGAAAGTAAAAAACCTTTTAATTTTCATACATTTTATTCACAGCGACCGGTTTCGGCTAAACGCTTCCATGAGTTACACAGATAGACATATGCTTATATATAGTGGGAAAGGCTTGAAAGAAGGGTGAGGAGAGGTAAAGGGTTCAAGAAAGTTTGGTCAGATTTTTCGCAAAAATCATCTCGATTGCTTCCAAAGCATCCAGCTTCTTCCCATTGGGCTGCCTGCAGAGACGGTTATGGGAAACGGAGCTGTGAAGGCCGTTAACTTGAATATGGACAGCAAAGGGAGAGGGTGTATTGTTTCGGCGGTAGCATTGTCTGTGTTTTGTGGCTCTTTTTTACAAGCTCCGGCCTGGCTGACCCACGTAGATGGCAGGGCGATCCTCAGATTTCAACTCGTAGACCCCTGATTGCGAGGAGGGATCCCTTTTGTCTTTGATATGAGATAATAACCATTGGAGATTCGAAGGTGTATAGGAATCAGCCTTCAAGTTTTTTTGGAAGAAGATTAGAAAGTTTAAAAGTAATATTCCCCACAAAAGTAAGTTTAACCTATTTGTGTTTGGAATCCTCGGGTTTGGAAGGGAAAGAAAAAAGATAAGGAAGAAGTTCTACTGAGTTTATTTCATAGATGCTTGACCCCAAGGTCACTTGAAAAATCTCTCTCACTTTCTCCATTGAATTAGGATTAACTCAGTTGACCAAAATATTTAAGCTAGTCGTCAACAAGTTTACCAGGGAGTCTTCCTTGCCACCGAGCCGTTCAATTTTCTTACTACTGTAGAGAGGCGTGTCCATTCGTTTCTGGACATGGTTAATGCATCCCTTCTTTTTAACTTTTACCTCATCTCCATATAGCTGCGACTCTATAGCAACTTTGTAGGTCTTGCTATCGCCATCCCCCTGTATGAACTCTATTTCGAACTTCATAGATATCTTTCCACCTCCATAACTTTTCAACTATGGCGTCAACTTTTATTTTTCCGGCGTGGCCTTCGTGGTTGATTGAAATTTCATCTGTATGCTTACCAGACCAAAGTTCATGTTCAAGTATCCCTTTTTTCCCATGAATAACAGTTTTATTAACAGGCTGATTTGACGGGACCATCAGTTACTTATTTGTGTAAAACCCAATTATTCTCAATATCGTAAAACGAATATTAACCTTCTCTCCTTCTCTATAAATCATCGCCGGAAACTGAAAGTGATGCTTTCTTTTCACCTTCAATCAATATCACGTCGTCTTTGGTGTCTACTATCAAACTCTTCTTGCCCACATTCAGGCACATTTTCAGTCTATTTACAGCTGAATCGTTTAAATTCAGCGCAACACGGTGGGGTTAATCTACAAGAGCGCATTAAAAAATATATTTTATTCGAAATTATTTAAATTTAACTTTCAACCCAATGCCAAACAGTCTTACTGTAAAATTAAATCTTCTATGACTTGGACATTGTTTGGCTCTAATTCACAAAGACAAAGTCAAAACGCACATGCTAACACAAGTTTAGAACTATGACTGCGCCAATAGGACTTAGAGAAGGGCAATGAATAATAATTAATAATGGTACGTTATCTCCAAATTTTTAGCATTACTCACTCACTGCTGAGAACTCAGTGACAAATCACTTATCCAAAAATTACTTCTTCGTGCATAGGAAATTTATCGCCGAGCTTTAACTTTTTCGGTGGCGTGTGGTACTTTCCTTCTTCTGAACCGAAATTTATTCAAAGGGCACTTCCTTTTCCTTTTCCGATCATTTCGGTTACTGCTTAGGTTAGTACTATTTCGATCCATTTGAAACCCAAAAAAAACATGGAAAAGTTCAATACGGAAATACTTCTTCACCACGATAGACAGTAGAAAAACAAGAACAGATCTTATCGCTAGGGAACATTTCGTCATCCTAGAGAAAAAGATATATTTTGAAAGTCCTTCTGAGAGAAATATTCTCAGAGAGTAAATAATAGTTTATTGAAGGTATACAAAGGGATTGATTTAGGAAACCCCCTAATGAGGGACACTATGAACTAACTGTGAGTGTGACAGGTGGCTCCTGGATTGCCGTGCATTTATCAAGAAAAACTGCTTTAGCTCAGCCGTTTTTCGGTCAATATGTAAATAATACTTCGTATTCTTATACTTAAATCTTTAAAATTCGAAAAAACCAAATAATCAAAAATTAATTTTAATGTACTTTGAAACTCAAGACAAGGCATATATGAAAATCCTGAATTTATTTTTCTACAAGGATCTGATACATAAAGTCACTTACTCAAAATTGGACAACCAAGAACGTTCAGTAACCATTAATATGCTGCTATTCCTATATTTAAGCCATTACAAGATCATATCGGCTGTATTTGCAAATTTTAAGTGAAAATTACCCGAATCTTTATCACTAGGGCGCCCGGGCTAGCCATATGGGCAATCCATTCGCCCTTGATGGAAGCGGTCCCGGGTTCGATTCCCGGAAGGGATCCACATGTGCGGAATGACCTTAGTTGTCGAAGCACTTTAAGCAATAATACTACTGTATCACCCATGTTTTGACTTTAAATATTTTATTCGACAGGTTTTAAAAGTTACCGTATGGGGGATGAGTCAGAAAATTTCTATTTAAATTAACCAGTTATTAATGTAAAAATACCCTCAGTTAACAATCTAGGGTAGAACATACAAAAATTCTCTTATTTCTTCTGGACAAATGCCGTACTGATAACAAATGTGTACATACGTACATGTGAGTGTCTTAACAGAACCAAATTATTTTAGCTTAATTTGATACCTCCTAATGCATTTCTGCAAAAGTGCTGAAAGAATGTAAAATATGGGAACCTTTATTAAAAGCCACTGTATATCTGCCTCAGGATGATTTTAAAATTTTTGAACTCTTTAAATGATGGAACAAAAAACGTAAATCAATTCTGACCAGATAAATGTATATTCATTCTCTCATTTTTTGTGTATATTTTTCGTTTTCCAAAGTCGATGGAGCATGGTACGTAAATCAAACTCGGGTCATTTAAGTTTACCCTAACTGTAATGTTTAACTGTAACGTCAGCATATTTTATCTGGGACTCGAAGCCATAAATAATTGTTTTTTTGTTCTCAAAAACCGATAAACGCTGCGATAAATGAGACAAAAAACGAAGTGAATTTAAAAGGAACAACCTGGGTGAAATATATTGGAAACGAAACCACAAGAATGCGGAAACGGCCATCGCAGTCTGGCATGATTTTCCGGTTTGATAATGAAGTAGAGGGTGCCACCTTAACGTACCCCAAATTGGACACATTAGATGAATGGGAAATTTGAGTCGGACTAGATGTGTTTATTGTTTCCTCATCAGATGGCAGCATGTGAGGGAAACATCCTTAGGTAATAAATATCGCCAAGAAGACAGAAATAGATGGCACAGTTCCCTTTATAGCCTTTTTTGCGAGAGAAAAGCCCAACGAAACAGTAAGTAATGGAGTGTATCGCTAAGGAGCAACAAAACCGATACCAAGACCTCCCCAAGATCCTTCTCATCCCTCCCTCACACACCATTATCCAGCAGAGAGCCATCGTTTCATTGTCAAAGGAACCATTACAGGAGATATTCCTCCTTTGTGAGAATGAACGCGGCGCAAGTATTCCACGGCTTTTATTTAGGCCGTAGATCAAAAGCTCCAGAGAGCTTATTTACTTATGTACGTGTTTGCGCACGATTTTCTGACAGGAATATAATCGATACGCAAAATATCTCTCTTCTTGGCCCCGACGATTCCGCGAATTTCTTCCCCCGGAATCCCCTCCCCCAGCCTACAAAAGTCTCTTTTTACGAAACCTTTCGCAAACAAGAGGCACCTCCAAAAATAATTATCACCGCGGGATGACAGAAACATCTGCGGGCACAAAGAGAAAGGAGTGTCCGACACCTGAAATGTGCCAACCCCATACGACTTTTAACGCATGGGGGAGGAGCTAGAGAGAAATACGGAATTTTCGGGTTGGAAAAATCAGAGAAACTCTTGCTCGGTGTAAAAAATCGACTCGCACGAAAGGTCGGACGCATGGAGGAGTGGCCGTCAAAGGAATGGTCCGTAGATTGGGAGGCAAGAACAAGATCCTGCGATAGTGAAAAAGCGGACGAATTTATCAGCCATCTTGTTGCTCGTCCGAAAGAATGACCACTGGAGAAACAGGGAATTCCTATTAAGGGAGGGTTTTATTCCGAGATTTTAAAGCTGAAGCAGATCGCAATACGTCAGTGTCTAGCGGAGCAACGGTTTTTCAACACACGGAAAATTGTCTTTACTTATCGCATCAGATCACTTCTGCCACTTCAGATGGAGACCGGGCGTCCGATATACGTATGTGGTTAGACCTTTCCCCTCACGGTGTAGTAGTGTGTTGCCTCGACTCCAGTACTTCTTTCTTGTTTGTTTTCTCTTCCAAGCGCCGAACTTCCGAAAGTGTGTGTGTAACGGGTATTCTGAAACATCTAATATGTTAGACTTATTTTTCAAGAATCAAAAAGCAAAGCCAACTACAGCAATTTAACATTTGTTAATTAATTAGAAATTAAATCTGATTATATTAGATTAGATCAAACTAGATCTTAAATTAATTAAACTTTCATATTTATTTATTTATATCTCATCGCCCCAAAAACGTCCACTTATCGGACAATTGCAGTAGTGGGCTTCAAACGAAAAGAATTGGCGAACACACATTACTATTCCCCAGCCGGAAAAAACCGACTAGCCAGGATTCGAACCTGGGACCTTGGGGTTAAAGCGCCAGCGTGCTAGCACGCTAACCACTAACCAGCTGCGGTGGCAGAGTTAATTTCTCATCAAATCAAAGTGGTACCCTGGTTAACGACTCACAATGAACTAGAATCGAAAAAAGCTGGCCAAGAGATCAAAAATGGATTTTTAGAATGAGGGACCTGAAACTTCGCGTAGATATTTAGAAAAGATTGAATTTTGTTAACCCGTTTTTAACACTTCTTTATTTGTACGCGCCAAAAAGATACAGGGTGTCAAACTAGGCTAATTTTTACAAAAAAAGGATGTTTTTGGATTTCTGATTTTTCTGAAAAACTTTCAAGTTCGCTGCAATGCTGTCAAAGGAAACTGGTGGAGAAACAGATTATGCAGTGTTTTAGTATAATGTATGACCTTTCGATTAACCTTTGCTCTAAGGATGGCGTCTTTTCATCGCCGATGAAAGGAACACGGTCGGAACATTGCGTGTTCCGTCAAGTGATCTACCGCTAACCTCTTCCTTAAATACTGATTGGATTATACTATTCTCTGAAAACGTTGCTTTTCCCCTGGCTTTGTGTTTCTGAAATTGTTTAAGATATCAATTCAGACCTTCAGAACAGAATTCAGAAAGAAAACGGCACCGAACTATCAAGTCTCTTATACCACATCAATGTCTAAGGTTTATAAATATATTATGTGAGGAAACTTTCTCAAATCAGCTGCTTTAAAAGCTTATTGGTGAAGGAATTTTTGGAGAGTTTCATTATAACTTCGTTTCAGAATATACTTTGATACTGCTGCCTATTCTCATACCTCCATAACAATCTTTCAGTATTGCACCAAAAGGTAAATAGATTTTTTATAGTTTCTGGTTCTGACCTCCGCCTACCTCAGCGGTCGAAGAACTTTAAAAATACTACTTCTTTCTGTAAATTTTTAGGCGAATTCGAGCTTATGAATGGAATACTTTATGAAATCATCGTAGTAACTATAATAAAAGAAAGTGACTTTGTAAATGTTCAGAAAGACAATATATTCCAGACATTTTATCCACATTATTGCACCAAAGGATTTGCTTATAAGCAGAAATGCGAACATAAGGATTTACTAGACCAGAAGTAGCAAAGCTTTATAAAGTTCGGCTCTTGTTGATTGAAATTATTACGCGAGCTAGATCTTCTGGTGCACTCAAATCTAAAATTTCTCTTCTAGAATATTAAAATGTATTGAGTAAATAAGTTTTTCTGAGAAGGATATTTCTATAACAACAAGTTAAAATACTTGCCTGAAAATATTACATCGGAATAGCAAAAACGCTATAGTAAGGCATGCTATAAGTATAAGTATCCTATAATAATTATATTTAAGACATTTATAGGGAAAAGAATGTTTACCCTTATTATAATATGTTCCTCTTCCTACATTTAGTCATCCATAATTTCTACTGAATTTTTCTTCTTTGCAAATTATTTTGTGACGCACAACATTTCAAGATTAAAAAGTTTTTATTGCACATCAGTATGCTTAAATATTTATTCAAGATTTGTTCATCGTTGATTCAACCACTCATTAATTTTTGCCCCATGTTTATTTCTTAAACTACTTGCTTCTGTTGGTAGACCATTAAATTCTTTCCGCTCTATAGCTTTCAAAGAATTACAGCCTTGGGAGTATTTCAGCCTTTAATGGAATTATTGAGAAATATAAAATTTTGGCACTTCGTATTTAAACTTCCGTCACAGATTTTTTTAAATTACCGCCTCATTGCTGTTTAAAGTATAAATATAAATTTTTAGTAATATATTAAAACTAAATATCTTGTGTAGTCTTATTATCTATACATATATTAAACTTGTCCTTAAATATCATCTTGTTTCCATCTTTTATAATATAGGAGTTTTATAAGTTTATTTTGCAATTAATTATTAACTTATGATAAAAGATATCTCCATTTTCCCATATCAAGTATATGAGATATACTTTACTATGCTAAGATAGTTGTTCATGTGTACAGGAGGTTAATGGAAGAACTCCATAACGAAATTTAGTCATTCTATGAATGTAAATATTAAGCAGTCGAGATGTATCTTCCCGAATTAAAACCACTCTCGGAGCATAATTCGCGAATATTATAATATGGAACGGAGTGTACACTGAACTCTATTTACGATGAACTACTTTCATTTTCAATTGATGGAAATTAAGTTAAAAGTATATCGGAAAAATAAAGATGAATGATAAGTCACAGAATCCACTATTCTTTCCTTCGATACTGAGTCTTCGGGAAAATGAAACGGATTTGGGCAAACGAAGTCCAAGAGGCAAAAGAGTCGTAGTCGGGGATTCTGCTCCACAAAGGAAACTACTCCATTGATATCCTCCCAGCGCTCCAAGCTCTGGAACCGAACGAACCCTGATTAGTCGTTATCGAAGTCGAACTGCTACCTCTCTACTCGAGTAATAATTTTCAGAACTTACAGCGAAGGACTCATGCAGGTTCTTGGAAGAGTCGCACAGTTATTTATTTATTAGTCAATAACACCACAGTTAGACGTTTCGTCAGGTATCGACGTTTAATTACAGTGCATTACACAACTATTATACACAATATTGCTTAGTTCTACTTATACAATTACAGAAAATTAGTATCTATCTACCCGTCTATTAACTACAATTGTTTACAAACTACTCTAATCACAATTACAGCTTCTATTATGCTTTTACATTACAACCACTACAAACACTACGACCACTGCAAACATTACACATATACATAAACTGAAAATTAACCCTAAACAGCATTGAAGCAACTTGTCGATAACACTTATCACGTAAGATTTTTCAGGGTTCCTCATATGCTTTCACGGCTACCGTCAAGTATCAAGTAGCGGCCACGGGGTCCACAAAGTCCCCACCGTACATCACCCTACCAGGCGATCGTTTCACACTTTGTCATCGGCAGGCTCACTCGTCATCTTATTAGTTTTACTTATACATTTAATAAAACGTTTGACATTTTTTGAGAAAGGCTTAAAGACTTCTGCAGGTAGACTTTTCCATTCCTCGATAGTTCTATTTAAAAAAGAGTATTTCCTATTATCGGTTCTTTGCTTAATGCATCTCACTCTATATTTGCGGTCGTGCCTACCCAGGTAATCTGCCTCTTTTACTCTATCGCGTATTTCCTTAAAGGCAGGTTTTCCCACAAATTTCTTATAAAAATACCGACAATTTCTTTTTCTTCCTCCTAGTTTCTAAACTATCCCAACCTAATTCGTCTAACTTCTGAGAAACGCTGCTACGCTTTTCATATCTTCCCAAAACGAACCTAACTGCCTTTCTTTGCACCTTATCTTCCGCAAAACATAAAAATGACTGGTTTTTCTAACAAGTAGCAGTTGCGAAACGATCTGACTTATTTTTATATACTTGTACTTTACTGTATAATTTATTAAATATAATATAATTTGTACAAAACAAAACAAAGATGCACGTTGGTGAACGCAATCCTCAAAGATCGGGCCACCTTGAAACTACCAGAAAAACTGAAAACGGCAATCCACAATCATGGATTATCGCATTGAGGTCTTAAATTTCGAAGGTTTCCGTCAAGAAAAGTACTGAAGCACATTTCAGAATGTTGCGCTTTACTTTAACACAGAAATGTGTGTACTTAAATATTGTAAGATGAGATATTGTCGTTATTAAATCGCGACTGTTGTCTTTTAATATACGTCTTTCCTTGGTTCGACGTTAGGCAGTTGCGATATTCTGCCACTAGAAAGACATCAAAAGTTTTCTTAATTAAGTTCTCTCTATTACGGAACTTTTACTTCTGAAATTTTAAATAACACTCAGAGCTGATAAAAGCAATAAGAATGTATCGAATGTGTAGGAACGTAAAATCAATTCTCATAACGTCCGTGTTATTTTATCCTCGAGTCCTCATTATTTACACTTGGATATGGTATATAGAATTTACTCAAAACTGTTCACTTCACGTAAGTCATTGCTTTGATAAAGAACGCCATCGTTGAAGTGGAACTTCTGCTTACTTTATCTCCATTTCAATAATTTTCTCTTGGGATTCCATTGGAAAATATTTCCACAGGGATTGGTTGAAGACTTTCTGTCGCTGAATTTATACCCAAGATAAATATACAAAATGCACACGGTGCCTGCCGGGATATATATGATATATAAAAATAGTGTGATTGATAGCATGCAAAATAGTTAACGATTTTGTGAGTCATTTCTAGCCAAATGATACATTTTGGAGCTGTAGAAATATAGAAATTTCTAGCTTAGCTTAAGAAAAAGATGAAGTGTTGTTACTCGTTCGAGTCATCTTATGTTAGCGAATGCTCTCGGAATGAATGCTGGGAAATACCTTATGGAATTGAAAATATCTGGACGCATCCGAATAGGGGAAGGGGGTAATAAATGAAATTTGCCACTCTTTTTCATGAAATTCTAAACTTCTCAAGTTGAATATGTTCAGGTTTTAATGGTGGAACTTCTCCATGACGACACTGTAAAGAAATGAGTCGGTGAGTTCCACACAACATATTTTTATTCTTATGCTCGACAGGTTTCGTTACGTCGTAATATCATCAAGCGTAGAAAGAGTGAAAGTGATTTGTGACTCATTGGTGCCGAAAGAGAAAATGGGTACGAATACCTATGATTTCTGAGCACTACAATTTTAATGGCGCATTGCCCCTCTGTTGGCAGCAACCCAACAACTCCGTTGCTGTTAAGAAACCAACGGAAGGCGTGGGTCAAAGTGTCTTTACATGTCCGTGGCAACGAGTCTGGACAAGTCCAAGTCGACCTGTCCAAACAAGTCGCTGTTTACCTTGGGGTTGTTGTCGCCGCAACACCATCTTGAAGTTAGCTCTCTGGCGAAAGTGACTAACGTGATCCACGGTGTTTGAAAACCTTTTCTATATGTTTTACGTGAAATAAATTGTATTTGGATTCTTCGTCGTACCGTTAAATTTAACTCTTTGTCCAAATTTGAGTAGAGTTACTAATTATTCGAGTTTTTCGTAAAAATCCGTTATTACAGTCAAAATTGTTGATCAAACTTGGGCTTACTTTTTTGCCTTTTGTATGAGCATCTATGAAAGTCCCGCACGTACGGTATCGTTATACTATTATTGATTATTACATATTTTAAATATTTCAGGAAACGAACTCCAAAAAGAGTTGGCGCAACAAGGATACCACTTCCTACATTTTTGTAGAAATATAAACCAACCTGCGAAAACATGAATGTTAGATATTTATAGCCTCAGTATCACATCAGTTGAATACATGATTATTCGGAGTTTTCAACTATTTATCAAGGAAAACTGCTTATTAAATATTCCATGTAGGTGAGTGGTTTTAAATGGTCATGGTAAACAAGTTTTTTCGAGGATATCGATTTGAGGGCAATTTTACGTAAAATAAGTATGCTGCTGAACATACTGTGTTAAGGCTACAGGTAAAAACAGAATACGGGACGATGCGTCCGCCCGTGGCGATACCTTGGTTAGGTGACAAATATACCCCAGAGACCTCTGTACGGGTACCTATGCAGCTAACACATTCATAATCTTTTATTGCCAATAACTATGCGAAATTTGACATTTTTTCAGCAATATTTCTTAATTAAGCTCCTTACTACAATGGTATTTATTCTGTACCTAAAAAAATTATATTATCATATTCAGAGTATTTCAAAATAATACCGGTCAAAGAAATACATGGCTTAGTGGAATATATTTTTTCATAAATTCGTGAACAGAATATAGGTTTGAGAAGTTCTTTCTAGCTAGTGTTTTACGTGAAACGGACACCTTAATCGCTATACGTATTCCTATTTAGTGTGAAGGCATTTTTTCTCGCTTCTTCAAAACATTCTTTTGAACTTCTTTATCTTTTATTATGTCCTTCACCATAAATGCAAAGAGACAGATAATATATTTTTATCCAAAAATTCAAAGGAAGAATTGCATACTCAAGATTGTATCTAAATTTACTTCTTCAACCTTTCAGAAGTCTTCTCTTGGTCACTTTTTATCATTTTCCACGTTTTCGTACGCAAACAATACATAATCAGTAATAAAATTCTTGATGACGTCGCACGGCGACGAATCCGGTCTGTATTAAACTCTATGCGGAATGAATAACAGAGTTTCTCATTTTAAATTTAGCAAAATAAAATAATATATGAGTATAGTAAAACTAAGAAATTATTTCTATTTACTAAATCATAGCCCTTTAGTTTTTAGTTCTAGCTAGTTCTTTCTTGGTTAAACGTATTTATTACCCATGTCATTGTACTTTATTTGGCTCTTTTTGGGTAGTGATAAAAAAATAAGGAATTCTGGACTACAAACGTTATTTTTATAGTACAGTTATGATAATGCAACGATAAAATTTCCTTCACGACTACTCAATTTATTTAATTTCATTTCGCCGCCATAGGCTTTATGTGTTAAAATCGGAAAAATGCAATTCGACCAATAATATGCATTTCTGATATGAGTTTACGATGCCGTATTCCTGCCTTAACGTTCGTGACGATGACATGTTGCTTATTAAGGCCAATTTAATGCATCAGTTACAGTTACTAAATTCAATTAGAGTCCCGGCGCTTATTAAGCTGAATGCATACTAAGCCTTTAATGCGTGAGTTTCGCAAATGCTTGACGTTATATCCTCCAAAGGACAAGATTTCCTTAGTAATGTGACGTCACATTGCGTCGCGTTTCACTGGCTGCAGAGGCATTTCCTTCCCAGTGGAATTGCCCCATCTAGTATCTCGTTAAATACTCTGTTAAGGAAGGAAACAGAAACCAGCATAACTGTGTTCCAGAGAGAACTGCCGCTTTACTTACATACTTAGTGCGTGATTGCATATTTCACCGCGTAACCAACGTACCCTTCCAAATGTATTTCAATTTCCGTGGACTAAAAATGGGCGGCTGGAAAACATTAACACGTTTTCACTCCGCAGAAAATATTTTCTGTGGTGATTTTTGGGGCTGAGAAATTTGGGATGTTTTCCGTCACATAATCTCTCAAAATTTTACACAGATATGAAAATCGATTTGATATTTGTTATGAGATCAGATTGTCAAAAGCAGTTCAGACGGCTCCATCTACTGAACGTCAATCTCAGTCTCTACCTTATTTAGATGGAGTATTTCCTTCTGCTTCCTCCTCATCTTTTACGTTTATTATCTTATTTTATTCGAATGTTAATGGTTTCCACTCAATAACTAATGGCACCAGCACCATCAGCATTCGTAAAGGTAATCACGTTTAACGTTTGTATGAAGTTGTTTTTCATGAAATAAAACTTTTCACGTGACAGCTTGCAGACTACGGAGCGTACTTCCGCCAGAAATTCAACATACTCCATCCTTAGCTTCATTAAAAAAACTATACAATACATCTCTTAGAGGCCCAACATGCATAGACGCTGATCTTATCTTCATTTGATTTTCACATCCGTTCTCTTCAACTAAATATTTCCTTACCCTCTCATTTTTATTATTTTCCCCTTTTCTTCTTTTGCTTTGTTTACACCTTCCCTGACTATAATATTGTATCTCATGA